>JAAAKG020063554.1:0-17710 GCA_010014905.2 Druon quercuslanigerum | reverse complement strand
AGTGCAGATGGCGCTCAATCGTGTTTCTATTCAAATTTAACAGTGGGTGGCGAACTTACCCCTATGGCGAACTTGCCTCAGTCTCCCCTACAATGCAGCGAGAGCTTTGGCCGATGCGAACCGTAAAACAAAACCAACCGTTGATCAGAAGACCAAAATACGAATGCTTCAACTTGCCATAAAAATAGGCTGGGCAAGACAGTACTGGTCCCACATTCAGTGTGTGATTAACTATATAACATATGGCAGGAATTTTACCGCGAAGGTTCAAAAGTTCGCGCGCGAACTCCGAATCCGTTATCACACACTTAACAAGTCAAAGCTGTTGACCATCAGGCAGCATGTTGTTGAGAGAGTTGTTGAGTTGTTGGGGAGAAAGGTGGGGCAGAGAAAACCAACAGTTTTTCTACTATCTACAAAAGTTATTTAGCAAACATCAAATTTACAAAATATTTTCATTATCGAAGTAAAGAGGTTTCTAGAGGTTTAAAGAAAAAAATATGGTTTTTTGAAAAACAATGCATGAAATTCAAATACGCATAGCTTTTTTGCATTCTGTTTGCAATTCAGAAATGTACGTATTGCCCAGATCTCTCTGAAAAATAACATATTTCGCCCTCGATAGATTCTGCGATTTCAAATTCCTGCCTGATTTGAAACTGAATTGGTTCGCTAAATACTTTGTACGCTTGAAAGTGTTTTATAAAGAAGCAGTCATGAAGCTTTTTAAAAATAAGTTTAAACGAATTGTCTGAGATCAATATGGTATGAACTAAATGGAAATCTGGGCAATTTTCATTAAAGCAGTCCGGCTACTGGAAAAGCTAGTCAAAGCTATGTCGATTATTTTTTTCTGAAATATGTAACTAAATAAAAATTTTGTCAGAATATCAATTAATATATTGGGTATTAAATTTGTATGCAGATTGATATGAATAAAATATTTTTTAAATAACAATAAAATCTAAATTTAAATGTTGCTTTGACACGATCCTAGTAAAAGTAATTTTTACGCTCATTAGCTGGCAGCATAACCACATATCGAGAACGTCGAGAAAGTAAAATTAACCTGCAATACACGGGCCACAAAATCATTATTCGAAATTTCGCGTACTTCCCGATTCCAGCAGAATCTCTTTGCCAACTTTAGTTAATGCCACACCGTTCTCGTCATATTTTACCTTGGTATATTTTGCTAAAATTAAGATCAAATACCCTGGAAGCAAGTACCAATGATCAGTAATTAAAATTTCACATGATATTTTCTTTCTTCAAAACAGTTTTCCTAGCAATATTCAACGTGTTTTAAAGCCACAATTATTTATTTTTGGAGCCCGCGAAAGGCCTTTCCGTAAGATCCCATGTTTTTGACACGACTTTAAACAGTGATATTTCAAATTTAAACTAGAAAGGGCCCCTAAAATATACATTATGTGAAAGAGGACTTACTTCTCGGCCAGAAAAACAACTAATTTTAATGCCTTTTCATCACATTGATGCAATAGCCGGACTACTTTAAATGGAACAAGCACACTGTTGCGCTTTATTTTGGAGCCATTGTTGTGCGTAATTGGCTTTATATTATATATTTACATTACACAAATATAAGTACAAGAATTTTTCAGATACTTACTCTTACGCACTGTCATCCAAAATCAGCTTCATATGGGCGCACTAGTTTCGTCTTAATTTGTTCAAATTTGTGCAAACAACTTCTACCTACAAAAACTATCCCCTGCGTGGCAAACACCATTGTGGAAACAGCAAAACGTTTCGCTGGACCCGAAATGATACAAAATCAACTTTATATGGGCGCATTATTTCCGATTTAATTTATTCGCTTGCCCCGCCATGCTATTTTTCGCACAGGATGTAGTTTTTAGGGGTTGTAGTTGGTTGCAAAAATGTGAAAAAATAAGTACAAAAACAATACGCCCATATAAAATTGATTTTGAATAATTTCAGGGCCAGAGAAACGTTTCGCCGGTCCCGCCATTGTTTTTTTTAATCAGGTACTTGCGGTGATGCACAAATTCTAATTTATTGAACAAATTTGAACAAATTCTGCAATAAATATCAAGCATAAAAAAACTTAAATTTACGTGGGTGGTTGGGTCATCGAAATGGTCCTACTCTTCACCAATTATTTGTCGTACAAAGCAAGAAAGAAGAAGATTTGGAGACAATTTTGGATCTTTGCTGTTTACGAAAAATCTTTCGATTCCTCTTAGAAGTCCCTTCAGTCTTCATGCTTACACTTCCTTATATTTTCATTGCATTTATACTGGGCCATCTTATAGATGCCCCAGTTTGAAGGCAATTTGGTTCTATTTGCCCTATCGTTTATTGTATCCTGTGGGCCTTCTGAGCAATGATCTTGAGTTCATCTTTTGTCCATTTTTTGTATTCCTTTGATTTCCTGAACTGCCTGGTGTACCGCTCGTGTCTTCACTGAGATTTTTATTTTGGGATTCTGCCTGAGATGAACGAGTAGCTGTTCTTTGTAAGACTTCTGATATATCTTAGAGTTTAGGGAAGTCGTTTCGTTTTCGGGTTTCGTCTCGTTTCTTTAGTATCGCTTTATGTTATTTTTCTTCAATACTTTATACAAGAATTTCTTCTGAGATCTTTCCCTCAGGGAAGCTAATTACAACATGAGTTGTTGTGTGTCATCAGTTAGCCTTATTAAACCTTTAGAGGTTTGTTTTTTTGGACTGGTTTGCCTTGGTATATTTTTTCTAAGAGTTTCCACGCACGATTATAATTTTCTTCAGTTATTGAAAGAACTGATATATTTTGTGCTGAATCATTGTTAGGTGCCGATATTAAATATTGAATTTTTTCTACATTTGTTAAATCAGTTTGATTATGTATCAAGGATGTAAATGAATCCCGGAGAGCAAGCGATTCTTCATAACGACACCGCTAAAGGTGGGCAATATATCATGTGTAAAATTTATTCTGCGCTGTGTTTGCTAAACGTCTAAAGTGCGATATAGGGTACCTACAGTCAAGGATAATATCGACGTGAAGGGGGGAGGGGTGTCTTGGCTTCGAGCAATTCGTTTTGACCCTGTAAATGGTTAAAAATTTTAAATTTTATCTTTAATATTTGCAAATATAAATCTTGTTTTGTTGCATGCGGTTCTTACATTTGCCTGCGACTTCCGCGAAGAGACATCAGCTACGTCTTGCTGATAGATTTCTCGACAATAGAGGATTTATTGAAGATATCTCGTTTAGTCGAGATTTAACAGAAATTTAAAAAAAATTTCATCAGCATGATATGATGATCTTTGTGCTCTCAAAACTGGCATCCGTTGTAAAAAAAACTGTTTTGTAACAATGTCATTGAATAATTTATTAAATTGTAATTTAAACTGAATTTTATTTCTGAGCGACTTGTTTCGGTCACTGAACATAATTAGTTAAATTAACTTCTTTTATTCAATTAAATCAAGAAAATATTGTACTGGGATGACAAAAGAATTTTATCGTCTCAAAAAAATTGGTTATGGTAACAAAACAGTTTTATTTGACTAACAAAAGTTCCCAACATGAAAATTTTGTTGGCCAAACAAAATATTTTTTTGCTGTGATTTTTGTTTAGAAGAACAAGTTATACATTTCTCATCCTTGACAAATAAAGGAAAAAAATTAGAATGTCATGGAACGAGTTTACTTGTTCATACAATCGATTCTGGAATCTGGAAGCCACCTTCTGAAGATGAAAAATGCTTCAGGAATTGCTATTCATTGAGACTTTTTGACTGCTCGAGGGATCATATTTTATAGAGTAATAAATGAACTCGTTATTTATTAGGCACTGAATTTACTAGTCAGAGATTAGATTAAATGAAACACAAAGATTTAAATCTATAACATTTATTGCAATTCACAAGATATACGACTCAAGTTGGCAGAAGTTGAGTAGCATGTGAATATTCGATTTCCCACGTTGTCGCTGCCCGGCTTCTCTTCTTATCCTAGAAGAGGGGGAAAAAGGCAAACGATTAGGAAAACCGAAGCTTTAGTCATGGTCACAGTAACCACTCATAATATAAAAAAATCATATAATAACCTTGGCAGATTTGAAGACCAACCTAATTAGCAATGTAATGAACCAAACAATATTGTCTGTATATATTGAATGTTTAGAGAAATTTACTTACAAAATTTATACGAAATTTTATTTTATTTTATACATAATATTTATATGTAAATTTAAAAAAATGGAATTTTCAGTCAGGAAATATGAATTTTCAGCAAAAATTTAATTTTGAATAAAATAATTAAACCTTCAAACAAAGAAATTAATTTTGAACTAACATATTAATTTTGTAAAAAAAATGATTTTTTCGCAAAATGGTTCCCTCAAAATTTTCGAAAAAAAGTTGAATCCTCGATTAAAGAGAAGATTTATTTTAAAGCAAACAGTTATATTTTTGCCCAAGAAAGATGCAATTTCTACTAAAATATATACATTTTTTAATAAAAAAGAGAAGTTATCAAAAAAATAGTTTAAAAAATAAAGTTTTAGATTAAAACGAAATTTTCTATGAGAATAGTTTCATTTTCGTACCAAACATATGAATAGTCAACAAAACAGTTAATTTTTAACCACAAAAAATGACGCTTTAACAAATTTGTTAAATTTGAAACTAAGCCGTTGCACTTTTATCGAAGAAAGATTCAATTCCTAGTTAAATATATGAATTAAAAAAATTACAAGAACAAATTTAATTTTCAACCAAAAATAATTTTAGTTTGACCTTTTTGCATCAAAATATGAGTTTATAAAAATAAGTCAATTTTCTACAAAATCAGTTGAATTTTCAACCCAACAGACGAATTTTCAACAAAATAATTGAATTTTCAACTAAAACGGATGACTGCTAAAGAAAATGGTTAAATTTACAAAGAAATAATAAAATTTTTAAATAAAAAGAAAATTTTGTGGAGAAAGCAAATGCAAAAAAATAAAAAGCACAGAAATCACGAAAAAAATGTTATAATAGGGTTACCGTAAAAATTCATTTTTAATATTGTCTAACTTTCCAGTGACCAATTTTTTATTATCCTTGACCATATTCATATTTAAAGACCAGAGTTTTATGCTTATCAAATTTTTAATCTAGAATCTTTCATAAATTAAATAAAGCAATTTGAAATTATAATTAAAATTTTTTTAAATTTATTCTACTTGCCAGTTTAGAGTTATAAAAATTCTGTGACTTTTGCACGATTTTTGTTCTTCAAATCCCTGACCATAATGACCATGATGGGCATTCTGTTAAATACATATTACATTTCTCTACAGTTTAATGCAAGCCACTTTGTTCTTTTGCAAGTTTCGAAAAATTATGTACATGGATCAAAAATCCTTCCCCCTTTCGCAACAAATCAACAAAATATCTCGAACCTACCGATTACTAATAATACTGAACCATCATGCTTCGTCTACTAGACGAATGTTAGGTAACTATTTGTAATGTTCAGAAACCGCTTTTGAAGCTATATAAAAATTATTATAAAATATTTATTATAAAAGTTACTGAATTGCGTTTTCAGCAAACCTTATTTCGTTACTGTCGGTTACATTGCTATCTAAGTGTAACAAAATTGTCCGAACATTTCTAACAGTTCTTCCTCATTTTCGACTTTACAAAAAAATACCAAGAAGACTCTTTCCTGCAGTTTTACAGCGAATCAACAGTAAAATTAGATTTTGAGAAAAACTAATTTTAATTGGATTTTTTCGTATGATTTTTTATACATTACTTTAGAACACCAAAATGTTTTTTTATACGTCATGAATTTTTAAACAATTTTTAATTGTTCAAACAAACGTAAATTATTGAAACAATTAATTATTTTTTATTTTTTAAATTTCTACAAATTGAGCCAGAGATTTCCACTTTTTTCAAATTTGTATCCTTTGCTACTTTTTGTTGAATAATTACATGATTTTGACACATTTCTTCCATTGTTTAACAAATTTCTATTTTTTTTAACAATTTTTATTTGCTCAAGCAGTTATTTTTCGATACCTAAAAAAATGAAACAAAAGAGAAGATATACAATTAATTACGTTTTTAAAACTATTCTTGGAAAATTAATTATTCAAACAAATTATATTTGTTTAAACAATTAAAAAGTGTTTAATGTATTTTTTCTATACACTATACAGTCAGAAACATGATTATGTGTCTTATATATATTATTTCATTTTTTAGCTATCGAAAAAACTGCTAAAGCAATTACAGATTGTTTAAACAAATAGAAATTTATTAAACATTGTGATAAATATATTAAAATTATGTAAGAAGAATTATTTAAATAATTACATAATGTTTTCAAAAAATCTACTACTCCAAACAATAAAAAACGATTGCATTTTAATCAGAAGATACGATTATTTTTTAAAAATATTTTTTGGGAATAAATATTTTTTCCCGAAATTTCTAAATTTGATTTGGGATTTTAGTTATAAAAAAATGATAAATACATGTCACAGATAATCTTTTTTTAAAGAAACTTTTTCTTTTTTGTGAATAAATTTTTTGAAATAAAAAAGGTATTTGAAACATTTTTCAAATTTTCTATATTATGCTTATCAGCATTACTCTAAGAGAAAATAGTTACAAAAAATAAGAAATTGTTGAAACAATTATGTCCCTGCACTTGCATTAATTATTACCTAGCTCTGATTAAAAAGGGGCTTAATTAAAGTCTTATAAACAAATATCAATTGTTTGAAAACCCAAATCTTCAAAAATGGGTTTTTTGGGTCCCTATAAAAAGGACCTGCTGCTTAGTATTTAAAAAGTAATTATGAAATCGTATTTTATGTCTATAAAACGAAATGTTCATTTTTAACTCGAAGTATTTTAAAATCAAAGCGGTTGTGTTTCAAAGGGGAAATGCGCTCACAGTTAACTTTAAATTGAGCATTGATCAAAGTTTTAACTTTTTCGATTCTTTGTGGATATCTTTTCCATAGACATATTTCTGAAAATCGGGAGCCGTGCATTTTTCGGGACGGATAAAAATTAGGAAAGGTACAATTTCGGAATGAGTTATAATACATGATGGTGGATTGAATAAAGTGAGCATAGTAAAAACTTTAAACCCATTAATATGATGAAATATTTTTATAAAAGTGAAAGGTTTCTATTTTTTAAAACAACAATGCTTTTAACAACAACGCTTAACTTTAAAACTTAGAGGTTATGTTTTACATGATTTTCTCTCGTGTTACTGAACTTTTGGTTTCAACCAGTTTTTTGCTACGTGGTAAGGGGAGCTAAGGGGCACGAGTCAAAATACGTACACATTGCAATTAAAAAAAAATTACCCGCTGTGCGGGCACATTCTCATAGTGCGCTACGAGCGAGAAAAATTATGAAATTTCTGATTTTTCAAAACCAGCACTCAGCGAAGCTGATCAAATATATTGTTCATTATGAATGTAAGTATCTTCAGATCATTCAGTGAATTATCTGAGTAGTAAATAAAAGGAACAAACTTTACCTATTTCTTGGACCTCACTAGCGACCTGGGGAAAAAATATTAAAATATTTGACAGGTGTCAAAGTACTCGTCATTGAAATACCACTAATTATAAAATAACATTTCATTGAATTTTCTTTGATTAAATAATAAACATTAGAAAAGTAAACTCACGTGTTTTCTCGATTGATAAGGGCTTGATGTGAAAAATGATTTTATAATTATTGCATCAGTGATTTTTGACCGCGTGGATCTCGAATTTCATGTGTCTAGGACGAGCCAGCTGTTAGAGCCGGTTGGTGCTGCTAGTGGCTGCCAGAGTTCGCCTTTTCGTGCATCGCTGATGCCGATAGAATTGATAACAGAGTCCTTTGTTTGAATGAGATTTAGTTGAAATAATTTTTGTTATATCATTCATTTCCAAATGAAGTACTTTAACGTAATTTCCTGTCGTATAAAATTCAATCAAGTAATCTCTTCAACAATTCTCTCTGAAGCTTCGTAATACAGTCTGTCTTTTCTTGAGTGCAATATGATTATTTGCGTACTAAAGAATTTTTTGGAAACTAGCCACCACAATGTGAATAGTACAAATGAAAAAACAGTTGCAAGAACTGTACAAATAATTATTTTTTATAATAATAAAACTTGTGATCAAACGGGGTAATTTCGGACATGCAGAGTAATTTCGGACATGTGGGGTAAATTTGGATATTCATAAATTAATAGTTCAAATTACTTAACGTAAGTAGCTTTCACGAGAATTTAGAACCAGTTTAAACTTGACGTGATTCCAGATTCTTGGAACAGTTTTTATTAATTTATCTTATCAATTTAAAGAAATTATGGGCGTCCGAGTTTATCCCACATGTCCAAATAACCCTGTGTAGCGCTACATTTCGACAGTAACTAAAAAAGTGAAAGTATCAATTGAAAAAACTAGTACCTTCCATCAATGTAATTTGTCTTTTTGATAGAGCAGAGTTGGCCAACTGGAGAGTGCGTAGACCGGAAAATGGTGATCGATCGATTTATCTTCTTTATACTAGTTCTTCGCGCCATTTCCACTGTCACAGGATTTAAGAAGCGTCTCCGGAATACCCTTTGTATGTTCACGTATCATGCCGACATAGCCGTCTAGAGAATTGAAAAATGGAGTTCCTTCCAGCTGCAATTTCCGGTCTAGAGATTTAACGACCTTCTCGAAAATATGGTTAGAACATCAAAAGACGTGAATTCCGAATCATAATTCCAAACTGTTTTAAACATGTTTCTAAAACCCTAGTACGAAATTTAAAATAATACTGATAAAATTATAAAGGATGGAAAGGATAATTTATGTCTTAATTGGACAGTGGGGAAAATTTATTACTAGAAGTATAGCCAGAAGTTTTAAAAATATTAAAAAATAATTTTAAACTCAAATAGAGTTTCAAATATTAAAAATGTAGATTTTTGATGATTTAGATCCACATTTTTTAATCTTTCAACGGATTTTGAAAGGTTTAGGACAAAAAAAAATCTCAAACTTTCTGGGAAGATTAAAAATTATTTTTCATGTTGAAAAATGAAACAAAATCGATTCTTTAAATTGATCCTCCCAATTTTTTCGCATGCATGATAGCTTTTATTTTCGACTTTCCGAACAACATTGTATTCTGCCCAAAAAAAGGCCACGAAGAATGCAAAATAGCAGTTTTATGTAAAATTCATGATAAAGATGATATTTAAAAAAAATTTCAACTATAATTATTTTTAATTATTTGGATCCTAATTTTTGTGTTTACAATGTCTATAATCAATATTTTTTGAATATTTATTTAAAATTGTAAAAAAAAATATTCTCTATCTCCGCTGGGGTTCGAGCCCACGATATCGGAAAGACATGTGCTTGAACTCCAGCGGAGCTAGAGAGCATTTTTTTTCACAATTTTAAATCAATATTCAGAAAATATTGATTATAGACCATGTAGACAAAAACTTAACATCAAAATTATTAATACATTCGCCTGGTCTGAAAACCTAACTAACAAGAATAAAGAAATTATTTTTATTCAAAAAATGACAATTTTTTAAGTATTGTAAAACTAATTTTTAATTGTTTGAACAATGATTATTTGCTAAAAGAATATTTTTTTCAGAAAATAGTGAAAGATCCTATTTTTCGAGATAAACTATATATATGGTTAATTTAAAAAAATAAAATTTTATGCTTCCTTCCTTTTAAAATTATTTTAAAAATGTCTGTATCATTTTTTTCCATGTGAGTAGTTAGTATTTTCTGGTGTTAATGACACAATTGACAAATTTTAGGAGTAATAATTGATTATTTAAAATATTTTTGTATTATTTAAATAATTTTCATTTATTTAAATAAATAAACAATGTATCTTATTCATCAGGATTTCTTATTTATGAAAAGACGCAAGAGAATGATTATTAATTGTTTAAATAATTGCTAAGCATTGTTAAAAAAATATATTACTTTCCACAGTCGTTAACTGTGACATTCATTCCAGAAAATACTAAATTTTTATTATTTACAGGATAAAAATGAGTTTAACAATTGAAAACTTTTCTAATAATTACCAAATATGATCAATAAAAAAATCACTCTTGACTTTTCACAGCTGTATTATTTATCTCAAAAATAATAACTTTTAACTTGTCGCTTGTATAGTGACCGGTCACTTACAGGTGATCATTTAAATTCGAAACAATGTTTTACTCATGGTCAATCTTTAAAACTAAAAAGTTTTTAATTTTTACAATTTACAATAAAAAATTATTTAACCTTTAAGTTGTCTAATTAAATAAACAGGGGGTGAATTTGATTACTTAAGGTTTGGAAATTCTTAAATTTTGAAGATTTAGAAATGAAAATTTGACTTTTTAAAATCATTAAAATTTATGAGTTTTTATATAAACATCTTTAAAATTCAAGAATTTTAAATTTTCACTCTTTAAAATTGTAGAAATTTGGATTATCAAAATTTGAAGTTTAAGAGTTTTTAATTTGGATAATTCACAATTAAAAATTATGCAAGTTTACAAAATGAAAAATTCTGTAATTCTGATTACTTAGATTTCAAATTTGTTCAATTTGAAAGATTTAGAATTTAAAACTTCCCTTTTCATTTTCCAAATCATCAAAACTCAAGAGTTTTTATTTGTATATTTGAAAAATATAGGATTTTTTACTTGCATATCTTCAAAAATTAAGAGTTTTCAATTATAAGCATTAAAAATTGTTAAAATTGATTAATATTTATTTCTGAATTTTGAAAATTGAAATATATCAATAAAGAAAAGGTTAAAAATTAAATAATATGCAATTCTATATTTTCAAAATTAAAAAATTTTAAATTGTAACTTTTCAGAATTACAGAACTTTAACTTCTAAATCTTTTGAATTTAAGGGTTTATTAGTTTCAAAAACTTTTTCCTAAATTTCTTTAATTCGAAAGATTTAGTATTGAAAACTTGTTTAGTGTGAAGGATTTAGAACTAATGGCTTGACTTCTGATCTTCAAAAGAATCAAAATATAAATGCTTAATCTTTGAAATTTAAAAACTTTTCAAGTTGACAATTTTAATTAAAGTTTAAAAATGTTAAAATTTAGTAATTTTCATGATTTAGATTTAAATTTTGTTCAATTTGAAAGATTTAGAATTGAAAAACCTGAATTTTGATTTTATCATTAAATAAAATTTAAGCATTTTGATTCATAAATTGTTAAAATTCAGAGTTTTTAATTATAAATCATCAAAATTAAAGAATTTAAAATTTAAAATCACTAAAATTAGAGATTATTTATTTTCAGACTCTTTAACAAAAAATGTGAAATCGTACCTATAAAATATAAATATTAAAAATTGAATAATTTGCAATTCTATATTTACAATATTCAAGATTTTTCAGTTTTAATTTTTCAAGTTGTAGAACTTTGGATTGTAAAACTTTTAGAATTGAAGAGTTTATAATCTAAAAAAATGATATTTAAAATATTTGGAAATTTGACGATATTTCAAAATTTCTTTAGTTTGTAAGTTTTAGTATCGAAAACTTGAAGTTTCAAGTTTAAAATCATCATAATTTTGGAATTTGTATTAATACGTTCTTAAAATTGAAGACTTTTCAATTGTAACTCTTTAAAATTGATGAACTTAAATTATAAATTGTTAACATTAGAGAATTTCCAATTTTAAATCTTCAGAATTGAAATATTTCAAATTATTATTAAAATTGGAAAGTTGACTTTTGATCTAAAATCAGCAAAATTTAGGAATTTTTATTTATATGTTTTTTTATTTTTGTTAGTTTTGTTTTTTAATTATGTTTTTATGTCATAAACAGTCGGCCAGTCGGTCTGGTCAGGGGCTAGCCAGAAAAAAGTTACATTTTTTACCAGGCCCAGGCCAGACTGACTGGTCAACGCCAACATTGGAAACTTCTTGGTCTGGATTGGGCCAGGCCAGAGCCACAACATTTTTTCATGGAGGATTGATGATGCTAGTAACTATACTGAAATCCCCATTTAACAGGCAGCTCGGCAGAGGTCGACTTAAATCGAGGGTCGTAAAACTTCAAGCGCGGGTAGAAAGTGCTGTATCAATAGGGGCGGGGGGGGGCTGCTAAACTTAACAGGTGCCGATTAAACCGAGAGTCAGTGTATAACACATCTGTAATCACAGACTTATTTTTAACAAGAATTTATCGATGTTTTATTTATTTGATAAAAAATCGTTTTTAATCAGCTTTAATTGTGTTATTCATTTTAAACAAAATTTAAGAGAATTTAACAAGTCTTCTTACGGAAAGAAAGAAATATCTGATTCAAGAATTTTAAAAATCGATAAAGAAATCATTTCCTCAGGCACACTCCTGGCCCTGTACTTGATCTAAGTTGACACAGTGGGGATGAGCCGACACTTTTAATGAAAGTGGGCCCTGATGCCCTAACTTCATTGGCAGATTTTTACAAGATTTTTCATGACATTGCACGGATTAGGTATTGGTTAATCGAATATTTAGTTGGATATACGAATAAACGTTAAAAAAATGTCTCCTCTTCTTTCTTCAAACATTATAGTTTTCACTTTTTATGTAATAATTGATAAAAAAAATAATATAAATAATTATAATATAATCATAAAAAATAATAATGAAAATAATATAATAATATAAATAATTGATTAAAAAATCATAGTTCCAAATCATTAGAAACATTTTGTAGCCAGTAAAAAAAGTGTGGGCTTAGCCCCACTCTTCCCTATCATAAAAATAGAGAAAAACTATTAACAGTTTAAATATAAAGGGGATGGTTTTAAAATAGGTTTGATACGGTTCTACTAAATATTTTTTTAGCATCCTTATATCGTATGAGAAAATTCTCGCTTTAGATGAGATGCAGCGTTATGTTTTAATAAAACCGTTATTGGAAGATTGTGCATAATCAGAGCGGAAATACAACCTATTTGCGCACCCCTATTGTTAATAATAGAAGGAGCGATCGGATCTTAGAAAAAAATGTCGTTCCAAGTTTATTTCACACCCAGAATGCCCTATTTGTTCTTTAGGTTGCGACACAATTAAATTAGAAAATTGGATTTTAAATGCGAACGGATGACCTCGAAAGTGGGTCAATCAATTATTTTCTGGCATTTCAAGTAAAAATATTATTTCACAAATACGTGTCCTCTCCTTTATGAAAAGTGGGTAACCTCACCTTTTCAATCGAATTTATGAATAAATTTTTAAAATATTTAAAGCAGCATTGCAGAATTTTGCGTTGAAAATACAAACATTACCTAAAGTCTTTTGTATGTTAATGGCCGAGGGGCCATGTAATAATAAATCATTCGAAAAATAATGATAAATGAATAAACAAAAAAGCGTTCATTCACAAATCATGTAAAGTGTTTTTCGAGAGTTTTCTTTCTCTGTAGAAATTGAATCTTTATTTGTAAAAATGCAATTATCTGGTTAAAAATTATTCCGTTTCAGTGGAACATTCAGATATCCAGGTTAAACATTCAACTATTTTTGCAGAAAATTAGTGTACTTTTAAGATGAAAATTCATCATTTTATTTAAAACTTCATTTCTTTGTTAGAAAATTGAACTTTATTGTTGGAAATTGGTTTTGCTTAATTTAAAGGTTAATTTTTTGTTAACTACACATTTAAATAGTGCATTTTCAGCTGAAAAAATATTTATTAAATCTACCTTCTTGCTTAAAATTAGTCTGTTTTAGTTCAGGATTAAATTATTTTGTTAAAAATTCATTTTTTGAGTCCAAGATTTATAATTTTAGCAGAAATTCCATCTCTTTGGTTGAATATAGACCCAATTTGTTGAAAATTCGCTTTAACGGTCAAAAATTATATTTTTTTAACTGTTGAAAATTCAGTCATTTGGTTAAAAATCTATGTATTTTGTTTAGAATTACTCTGTTTGGTCTGTAAATTCTTCTTTCTTCATAGAAATTGTATCTTTTTTGGTTAATAATGCAACTGCCTGGTTAAAAATTAATTTCTTTTGGCTAAAGATTCACATTTTCAGGTTGAAAAATCGTATTTTCGGCTACAAAATTCTTCAACTTGGTAGAAAGTTAAAATAATGTGTTGACAATTAGTTTTTTCTAGTAGAAAATTCATCAAGCTGTTAAAAAACATTTTTGTTGAATATTGAACCAAACTTTTCAAAATTAGTTTCTTTTAATTTGAACGTTAGTTTTTTAAACTAGCAATTTAACTATTTCCTTTTCAGTTAAAAATAATAATTTAATTTTCTTTTTAAAATTCAGGTTTTCTTTTATGTATCTTTCTTGGTACGCAATGCAACTGTTTGGTAAAAAATAAATCTGCCTTGATCAAGGACTCCACTGTTTTGTTAAAAATTCATCTTTTTTGTTCAATTTAATTGTTTTTGATAACAAACAAAAACCTTTCCTTGGTTAAAATATCAACTATTATATTTTTCTTAGAGATTTCATAATTTTTGTTAAAAAATAAATTGCTTGGTTGAAGGTTGAAACACTATACTAAAAAATCATTTTTCTGTTGAAGTTCATCAATCTGGTTCAAAATTTGTTTTTTGTTGTTTGGTTTAAAAAATTAATTTTTTTACTGAAGATTTAATTACTTTAGTTTGAAACTGCTTTTTTCAACTGTTAATGTAACCTTTTCACTTTTGGAAAAAATTGCGTGAAATAGGGGATGGCAGGTGCTTAAAGGTGCTTAAAATTTTTGGATCCTTACTACCTATAGGACAATTTTGTACACACAATTTTATAGACAATCTTTCTGTTTTGATTTTTAAACATGGTATTTTAACAAATGGCTTCATAAGTTTATACACTGCAGTCTCGCTATAGAAGCCGTTTCGGGGGTCCTTTCATCTCCTTCGTATAATCTCGGGACTATACACACCATAAACAATCAGGGTCGTCTGAATCATTTCTGTCGGAGTTTCGTCTTATAAATATTTTGTTTTTGTATTTTTGGTATTTTGTTTTATAATTTCATAAGGAGCGTGTAAATGTTTGTGCTCGCAAATCAAACTTGATAAAATTACTGATTTTTACATGCGCATTTAAATATATCAGGGTGATCATTTTATTCAGAAACAAATTCCTGGTCATTTCCTACTTTTTTCTCGGTTCGCAAACATTTTTCACCGTCAATAAAATAAAAAAATTCAAACTTGAAGGCTCAGCATGTTTCCGTTTGAAGTAATAACGTAAAAAATAGAAGATAGTAACACTTTCCAATCAAACAAGTTTCTTTTAAAAAAGATTCGCGAGCTCTCACTCACTTGTACATGCTCTTCGAGATAGCATATTTCTTTAAAATAAACAGTTTTAAAGCACCTGATTTCATTTCGTCTAAAAGCTTTCTTTTCTTGGAAAGATAAACGTTTTCTGTTACTTTCTTTAGACACTTTCGTAACGCGCACAACGTAAGTAACTGAGTTACTGAAAGCGAACTGAAGCGATTGGCAAGCCACATTTTTGCAACTGATTAAAGCAGACGACTCGATTAACCGCATAAGGTACGGTCCGCTTTTTTCATACACTCCTGCGTTGTTGTGGAGTTAATCCGCTGACCTAGCAGTTTATATAAAGATGTACTAGAGTGAAGCGTTGAAAAACAATGTGATTGGCTTTGAATTCAATTACCTATTTCCTGAGTCTTTCATGGCACAGTAGTAAAACCAGTGTGTGGTCAGCCGAACGTGAGAAGACGCCTGGCTGAAGAAACTGTATCTACTGATGGTTCTCGAAGCTCCTTATAATTATAGAAATGTATTTTGAACTACGTAGAAATTACCTCCAGGTTCCATTATTATTTTTCTCTGGATAATACGAAAATTAGTAATTGAGCTGTCGGATGGAATAAGGGCTTCTTAAACTTATTTCGCCGGGAGTTGGAAGACCCCTGGAGTCCTGGACTATATCGAGATGTAGAATTCCATTGCGCATCTTTTTTTCCACAGGCAAAAAGTTGTGACTCGTGCTCAGTCAGTCAGTTTTTCGGATTTTTCAATCAAGCTTTCAGGGAATTAATTTCAAAATGTCTTTCGACTGATATAGAAACAGTAATTTAAAAATTTATTGAAAGAAATTATTGTAAATTTTTTTCTGATGCGTGTTGCTTATCGGACTTTTCTAACACTCACGGAGTCAAAAATAAAAACTGATCAAGTAATCAGGTAATATCAAAGTATTATGCATAAGTAAATAATAGTGCATAATGTAAAATAATTTATTCATTTAATATTATGTACAATAGAATGGTTCTATTTTGAATACAAACTGTACAAAAGTAAAACAAGACATGAACATCTAATAGTTGAGATTCAACGGATTCTTAATTCCGCGAATTCTTCAATGGTTCGAATTTGTTAGAATTGAAAAAAGTGAAAGATCGGGAAAGTACATTCGTTTTTCATTCCTGTTGTAATATAGCGTTGCTATTTCTTGGCATAACATTTATATTTTTTTATATAATATTAAATGAATAAATTATTCTACGTTATGCACTATCATTTATTTATGCATACTACTTTGATACTACCTGCAGACTACCTGATAACTTGATTAGTTTTTATTTTTGGCGCCTGCCGGCGAACTGTAATATAAATCGGATCCGAGATTCTTGCTGCAGCCCGCGTGCGAGTTGCCTAGTCATTTTCGACTTGAGACGTTAATACTTTCTTGAATATCAATTCGATTATGATAAAATTTTTTCAGAAAACTTCTTTGCACTATTGTTAACAACTTTCTCGCTTAAAGATTTGTTTGCTTAAAATTCACTTGATAGACGAAGCGCTGAAAGTTAGAGAAGTCCGATAAGCGCCACGCATCAGAAAAAAATGTACAACAATTTTTTTCAATTAATTATTGAATTCCTTGTCTCTACCAGTCAAAGGACATTTTAAAGTAAATTCCCTAAAAATTTGGTTGAAAAATCTGAAAAACCGACTGACTGAGCACGAATTAAAGTGTAAAACGAATTAAAATGGATGTTTTAAAAAAAGTTACTTTTGGGCTTTAATTAGGAAACTAAAAAAGCTACAACTGTTTGTCTGGGGGAAAAAGCGCAATGAAATTTCGACATCGAGATATATTCTTTAACAATTAAAATTCCAAAATGTTTTTGTCAGCTTCTAGGGGCCTTCTTACTCCCGTCGAAATAAGTTAATGTGCCCTTATTCGATCCGGCAGCTCAATTATTTGCAAATTAATTATGTATTCCATAGGCAGCTTTCATCAATTGTGCAAGGCTTCAATGCGAAACGTCGATTTCGAATATCAAACTGCTGACCACTACTATGTTCATTGCAGTAATTTATGTTCATGAGAATGGGAGTGCATTGTGCAAAATTCAATTTGATATAAAAAAGATTAAAGTTGTCATGCAGCCAAAGCCAACATTGGTCCAAGCTTCAGAAAATAAGTCATAAAAAAGTTGTAATGAGCTTTCGATTCAAGTTTATTAACTAAATTTTAATCATTTAGAAATGAAAATTGAAAGTTAATAAATAATTTCTAAAATCTGAATAATTAATTTTTAATATTTGATGAAAAAATTAATATATTTATTAAAAACTAAAAATAATATATGGGTCATTTCACGTCAAATTTAAATCAAAATTTTCGATTGTCTTTAAAATTTTTTCCTCAATTCTAGAG
>JAAAKG020063543.1:0-17710 GCA_010014905.2 Druon quercuslanigerum | reverse complement strand
AAATTTTTTTATAAAAAGTTGTAGAGTTAATCGTCGAACCTTAAATGTGTAGACTTTAATGTGTAGACTCGACGTTTCCGCTTAATGTGTAGAGTTCATATAATGTGTAGTATCAATATGTGTAGTATCGACCGGACCCCGAGAGGGGGGAGTTTAAAGTTACTGGAAAATTTTTCACGTATTCTGTGAATGATTCTAAACTGTTTCAACAAAATTTTCAAAGAAACAAGATAATTTTTTAAAAATGATGTAGGAGTAGATATTTTGACAAAAAAGTTTTTACTTTGAATAAAAAAAAAGTTCAGTTCGACCAACAACGAAAAGTTTTCGAACAAAACAGTTGAAATCTCAACCAAAGAACATTAACTTTTAATGAAACAATCGCAATGTTTAACAATGTTTTCTTCCAGAAAAGATGAGTGCAGTTCAATTTTCACCACAAAAATATTAATCTTCAACCAAAAAGTTCATTTTCTGCAAAAATAGTTAAATTTTTAACCGAACAGTTGAATATTTAACAAAAAAGTTAACTTTTTATTAAAATTGTAAAATTTTCAACGAAATAATTAAATTATTAACTAAAAACGTAAATTTCAGGGGAAAGAAACTGCAAAAGAATGGAAACAGAAATACAAAGCAAATAAATTACTGACCTGAATATTATATTCCCGGCGGTTAATGATATTCAAAGACCAGAATTTTAATCTTGTAACATTTTTACTTAGTATCGTTTATAAACGGAAAATCAATTTTAACCTAAAATTGCAAATTTATTACACAGGATCACAAAATTTATAGTACGTGACCACGAAGAATGTTGATGTCCTCAAAATGAATCCGTAAACTAAATTTTTCCTACACATTATGATTTCGAAACAGCCTAACACAAAATTGAACAAATTGCCGTTTTGAGGCTTTTTTGATAAATTAACTATTTCAGTTTCACACTGAATAAATTTGGTTTCAGTTATTCGCTTTCTTCGCATTCTTTGATAGTTTTTCAGTGTAAACCTGAAAAGATTAATATGCCATATGTAGGAGGACAAAAATCGTTTCGGGATGATCCAAAATAAAAATAAAATTCTTATTTTCGATTTAAAAATGTAACTGTTTGCATTTTCTTTTTTTTTGAGTAGAAGAAGATCTGTTCGAAATTTCTTGGTTGACAATTTATCTTTATAGCTTAACAATTTAACTATTTTGTTGAAAGCTTAATTATTTTGTTGGAATTTCAAATACTTCGTTAAAATCATATTTTTTCTTGAAAATTCATCTTTGATGGTAGAAAAGTCATCTTGTTTGGTTGAAATTTCGTCAAATGCAAATTTTGAGTTTTTTGTATCATTAATATTGGTCTTTAATGTTTAGACACAGATTTAAAGTCTACTGTTTGAACACAGAAGTATTATGTGTTACAAAACCTTTGTGATCCTCCTCCTATGTGAAATTTTGTGAAATTGAGATAGACCCCCCCCCCCCCCTGTTTATAAGGTAGAAGAGTACAAATTTCGCATACATCTCACGCAAGTCCAAAAGTTTATGGGTGAAAGTGTTGAAAATGAAGCACCTGGTTACAACTATAAGTATCGAACATGAGAGAATCTGACTCGTTAGGAAGTGTACTCGAGTGCGTACTTCATCACTAGCAAAAAGGTTCAAATGTTTGAGATTCAGTCAAGCATAAGAACGCAGAAGTCCTGATAATAACCTTCGGAATAAATTGGGTAAATCGGTCCCACTCTGGTTTACGAGAAGAGGCCTCCTTGAGGATCCGTGACCCGGTTTTTCTTATCTACGATTCGCTATAGATGACAAGGGGCTGTACTTAACTTGCTTACATAGATACACGTGGGTGGTATTAAGCACAGCTCCTCGTTTATGATAAACAACCATCGTTCATAAATCATATTCATGTGGAAAGATGATCAAGGGTGAATTTTGGTTTGGGTTAGAGGTATAATATACCAGTAATAGATTAAACATTGTACAGAACATCGGCAATTGCAAGCATACTAAAATCCAATTCCCTTGCCATGAAAACTAACTATACTCATGAAATTGCTATCTATTTGTATTAAATATGTTATATGGTGTCTATTATCCTTTCGCTTTTCCATAATTTGGTATGATGTAGAAGCAATTTTCCTTTTATATGGAAAAAACCTGACTAAGATTTCAGATCGAGTAATAATCTTCATCATATTGGCTGATAGATGTGTTAATAAAGATCAAGCATAAAGATTTTATACGATGCTCAAGACTTCGAAGATTTTGGTTAGATCTTTAAAAATTCAGCAGTGTTTGATATTGTAAGCTTTACAACTGAATAATTTTAAAACCTAAGCATTCAAAATTTAAAGAGTTTACCAAGTTGCATAATTTCAAAGAGCAAACAACTTTCAATAATGTTGAGTTTAATTAGTCAATGTCAAATTCAAGTAAGGTAAATGTACTAGTAAGCATCACCTTAAGTTAAATTGTAAATTAAAAATGTCTATAATTATATTTAATACTAAATTATTGGAAAACAATCAGAAAATCCAGACTGTAAAAAATTGTGTTGGCAGTTTACATTAAATCTTTTGTAGTTTAAAAATGCAAGTATTGTTTTATTGCCATGCATGTATTGGAATATTGCCACACATGTTATGTAATGTTGAATGTTGAAAATTTTTTAAAGAGTCGGAATTCGTAGGCACGGAGAATCGAACCCTGATTGCCAAGCTCAAAGTCGAGTTTGTAACCAATTGATTAGCAACGCACAATTTTCACTTTTCTTACACAGACTAAAATAAATGTATGGCAAGAATTCCAAAACTGGATTTGTAAAATACTTGTATGGGAAATGGTGCACTACAAAACTCGTGTATTAAAAGTGGATTAATATACAAAAAAATTGTAACAGTGCAACTGTTCTTGGTTCAAAGTTTTTTATTCATTGAAACGTCTACTATTATATATTTTTGGTTCGGAATTCATTCCGTTTGGTTAAAATTTTTACTATATAGTTAAAAATTCTATTATTTAGTCGAAAATGCAACTTTTTTTATAAGAAGTCATACTTTTGGTCAAGAAATCAACCATGCAGTTCAAATTTGAATCAATTTGTTACAAATTATTTTTTTAATTCAACATTGGACTTTTTTCTACATATATGTTTTTTTTTGTTAGAAAAGAATTTTGTTGGTTAAGAGCTTATTCTTTTTGGTTAAAATATAATTTCTTGAAAAGTCGTATTTTTGATAGAAAATTATCTTCTTGGTTGAAAAATCGTCATTTTTTAAAGTTTAGTGTTTTATCTATGCTGTTTGAAATTTAAATTATTTGTTGAAAATTTAATTGAGGATTTCGTTAAAAATTTATATTTTTTATCAAAAAATTCAACTGTTTTGTTAATCATTAATCTATTTGGAAAGAAAATTCCTCCTTTTGTATTGAAAATTAATAATTTTTTTGGTTAAAAATTAAAACGCATTCTTAAAAATTATATTACTTGGTTCAAAAATCAACTATTTTTGGTTAACTTTTTCATTAGAAAATTCGAATATTTAGTTTAAAATTCAACTTTGTAGACTAAAAGTCTAATAATTAGTGTCAAAATTCGACTCCTTTGTTGACAAATTTGTTGCATTTAAATTGAACTATTTTGTTAAAAGTCATCATTTTTGGTGAAAAATTCAAGTGATTCATTAAAAATTCTTTTTTCTTTATTTTTGTCGAAAATCATGGTCTTTAAATTTTATTGGTCAGGGAAAATTAAAACTTAGTCAAGGAATAATCAGGGGAAAATCAGGGAATTTCGAAAATGAAGATTTTGGATGTACCTGAAGTTCAGAACGTTCAAATGAACGAAAAGTTCTTTCCTATTTTTATTTGATCACAAAATATTGTTTCAACTACAATTAAAATAATGAATTCGAAGTTCATTTTGTAATCTGTTTCTTGCAATATAAATTGAATCAATATTTAGACGCTTTTTATAGTTTACAAGGCCATCAATAAAAACTTCGTTCATTTGAACGTTTAGAACTTCAAGTACTTAGTTTTTGGGCCACCCTGGTTACCAACGTTTTAAACAAAATAAAAGGCATTCTAAATATTTATAATTTTTATAAATACAAAAATATATATTTTTTCAGTGATAAACATTTAGGCTGAGACAAGTCTTACTTTTACTGTGCTTTACTTAAGTTCTCAGACTCTTAACTTGATTTCTTATTTTGCATGGACAGCTTGGTCAAAAATTGTTGGTAAGGGAGAGATCGAATAAGTTTCACATGGATAGCAGTTTGTTTCGTCTAAAAATATATTTTTATGTAAAACGTTGTCAGCTAATTGCACTTGCCCAATTTCAATCCGCACACAGACTCATGGAAAATTCCATGACCTGCGCAAGAGTGGAAGCTGAGAGGAGTGGTTTGGGCGTGATAAGGGGTTAGGATAATTTATTAAATTTATTAGCCTAACATTTAATACCAGTTCAAATCAATCTAGATACCACATTTTTACCGGATATAAATTATACCTACTTTTTCATCATCAAATTATATATTTTCGTGCAGCAACCATTATTAAATTCAATTAACTGAAGTGCAGTGTTTTCTACCGTCGACCTCACCCGATTTTATTTTTAAATGCCTATTATTTTTAGAACCTTTCTACTGAAATCCCTTGACAAATTTAACATTAGTCCTGCGGGAGCCTGATCCTATCCTATACCTCATAGGGGAGGGTTGCGCTCATCTAAAGGTTCAACTCAAGGCCGTCATGGGTAAGAAGAACGAACCGTTTGTAGTCCTCAAACCACTAGGATAAACTATTCGTGGCTCTTACGTTTTAGATAGATTCAATCTGGAATGTCATCGTCATTTATTATTTCAGAAGGGTTCCAACACGAAACTTAGTGAGCAGCTCAAAATCTTTTGGACTTTGGAAAGTTTTAGTGTAAATTCCAGGGCTGAGCTTGTACGTTCCAAGCAAGATCAGCGAGCTGAGGAGGTTATGGTTAAAACAGCACGTCGAATAGGTGAGCGCTGGAAAGCAGGACTTTTGTGGAAGAAGGATGGTTACAATCTGCCTGAAAGTAAGAGTGTCGCAGAAGAAAGGTTTCTTTTTTTAGAAAGAAAAATGGCACGCGAGACACAATTCAAACTAGTGTACCTTCAGAAGATAAAAGAGTACCTGGATAAAGAGTACGCACGTGTGCTAACAGAGGAAGAGGAGAAAAACATCAGGCCCAGAACGTGGTGTTTGCCACACTTTGCCGTACACAATCCAAACAAACGTAAAAAGTTGCGCTTAGTATGGGATGCTGTGGCAAAAAGTCATGGAGTATGTCTTAATGACTGTTTGCTAAAAGAACCCGACCTTCTTTTTATTTTCAGATAACGACCAATAGCAATTTGTGGAGACCTTAAGGAGATTTTCGATCAAATTCGAATCCGAGAGGAAGACCAAGGGAGCCAGCGATTTTTAGGTAGAGATCAGCACACAGAAAAGCTACAGAATTTACAAATGCAGGTGATGATTTTTGGGTCAATCTCTTCGCCTTACGTTGCTTAAGATATCAAAAACCGCAACGCTGAGCAGTTCAAGGATATTTATCCAGATGCCAGTCAGGCGATAATATCCGAACATTATATGGACGATTATCTAGACAGCGTAGACGAAATCGACGAGGCTATCCGCAGAGCACGCGAAGTGCCTCTAGTACACATCAGGGATGGATTCGAGATCCGAAATTGGATGTCAAATGCTCAAGCAGTTTTGAGTGCTTTACCATCAGAAGCAGTAGCGCTACGAGGACAGGAGCTGGCATTCAATGAGGAGGAATTTCGGCGAGTACTCGGAGTAGTTTGGTCACCCGAAAATGACATTTTTACTTTCGGCAATGCTTTTCCGCGAGTGGATCAACGATTGATTTATGGAGAGAAACATCCTTCAAAACGAGAGGTCTTGAAATTAATCATGTCTATTTTTGATCCTCTAGGTCTACTCGCGGCAATGACGATCAGGGCAAAGATCCTGATGTAAGATCTATGACGGGCTGGAGACAATTGGGATTCACCGCTTCCGAAAAATCTACTTCCAAAATGGGAAACGTGGCTAGCTGACTTGCAGAGGGCCACCGAGATTAGAATTTCGTGATGTTATATCCTTGGAATCGGAGAGATAGGGGCCGTGCAGCAACACATTTTCTCTGACGCGCGCGAATAGGCGTTTGCAGCAGCCGGCTATCTTCGATTGGAGGGGGAGAGTGAAACGACAGAAGATTTGGCAATGGCCAAAAGCAACGTAGCTCCTGTAAAACAACTGATGATACCAAAACTTGAACTGCAGGCAGCAGTAATGGCAGCATATTGGCGCAAACCATCCGCGGGCTGCATACTCTAAACATTTGCAGGAAAGTCTTGTGGACAGACTCACAAACTGCCGTTTAATGGATTCGATTGGAGACGAGAAAGCATCCACCTTTCGTCATTAATCAAATATCTGAGATCCTAGACTCGACTTTAGTGGAAGAATGGAGGTGGGAAGCTATCCGCTGAACGTGAATTTTGTTGGTAATGACAGAGCAGGAAGTTGTTGATTTTTTCAGATTTTCATCATGGTCAAGACTAATCCTAACTATGGCGTGGGTTATTCATTTTGTCGATAAGTGCCGAAGAAAGGGTGAATCTGGAGAGTGAAAGCATCAAAAATTTTGAGAGGCGAGATTGAAATTCTGAGGGCATCAAAAGCAGAGTCATTCCGTTTAGAATTCAAGACACTACAAGAGGGACGAGAATTGAAGCGACCTTTCATCAAGATCTTCCAACTATCACCTATTTTGACAAAGGACGGGCTGATTAGGATGGATGGTCGCATAAAGAATCGAGAAGTAAGCGCAGCAATTAGAACAACCATCATCCTGGATTATTTTGATCTATTGAACGTGACCATCGGACGGAGGCATGAGAAAAGGTATGGAGTACTATTTAGATCTTTAAATGTACACAATGGAGTCCATGATGATGGTCTTGAGAAGGATGATGTCCAGGCGCGGAAAACCAACGTAGATCTACTCACACAACGGGGTGAATTTCGTCGGAGCGAGACGGGAGCTACGAGAGGCTTTATAGGAGCTGGATCAGGACGTGATTCAGATAAAAGCTGATTACGAAAGGCATCGAGGCGAACTTCATTCCACCTGGAAGTCCACATGTGGGCGGATGCTTGGAGCGGCTAGTGGGGTCAGTAAAGCAAGCCTTGGAAGCCACCATGAAAGAACAAGCACCTCGAGAAAAGGTCTTGCAGACGCTGTTGGCTACAGCAGAGTAGTCTCTAAATAGCAGGCCTTTAACATACACATCAGAAGGTCCAGAAGATCCAGAAAGTCTGACACCAAACCATCTTCTTCTACTATGGAATGCTGGTGAGCATGGAGCACCAGGAAAATTCAGCAACGACGATTTGCTACAAAGGTATCAGTGGCGGCGATCTCAAGCCATGGCCGAACAACTCTGGAGGCGTTGAATGCGTGAGTGTCTACCCACTCTGAATCTACGAACCAAGTGGTTCACTAAGGGACGAGATCTACAGGTGGGAGACGTCATCGCTATCTGGGATAACCAGGTTCCCAGAAATCAATGGATACGAGGCGGAATATCGGCAGGCTACCCAGGAAGAGATTGATGGGTACGAGTTGCATATGTGAAGATAGCCACGAGAACCTACAGGAAACCAACAGACAAACTGTGTATCCTCAAGTGCCATGTTAGTATTCCTGACTCACTAGGAATACGAGAGAAGGAATCTCGAGGACAGGAGTTTGTTTCGTCTAAAAATATATTTTCATGTAAACCGTTGTCAGCTCATTGCACTTGCCGAGTTTCCCCTCGCACACGGGCTCATGGAAAATTCTATGACCTGCGCAAGGGCGGGAGCTGAGAGGGACGATTTGGGCCCAACAAGGGGTTAGGTCAGTTCGCATTAGACCAGGGCATCGATCGCACGCCTCAAATCGGAGTGATAATTTTTCCAAAGAGCGCTCATTTCTCCTATGAACTATTATACGCATATTTATTCACCTAACATTTAATACCAGTTCAAATCAATCGTAAATACCACATTTTTACCGGATATAAATTAAACCTATTTTTTCATCATCAAATTATATATTTTAGTGCAGAAGCCATTATTAAATTCAATTAACTAAAGTGCAGTGTTTTCTTCCGTCGACCTCATGCTGTTTGAATATTTAAATGCCTATTCTTCTTAGAACCTTTCTACTAAAATCATTTTACAAATTTAACACATGGCCTTAAGCATTTCGTTATTTCTGTCTAGAAAGTTATATGTGAAATTAAATCTAAATGCATGGAACTTTAAAGCATAAGAAAAGACAGAAAAAGACAAAAACTGAGGAAAAAGAACATGTGAAAGTGGATTGACGAGAGAAGAAAAACGAAGTTTCGGCGGGTAGCGAAGGGACTGAGCCAACAGTGAGTCTAAGCCGGAACTTGTTTTTCTAAACAAAAATATAATTGGTGTGAACTTGTTTTTTTTCTCATAAAAGCGGGCTCTAGTGTCCTATCTTTATTGACAGAGTTTCGTGGCATTCTGCATGACATTACGCATTTATGATACATTTATGATACATTTATGATGTAAAAAGTGTATTCGGAGGTCAAAAGTTTTTTTCGACGCTCGTGAAAAATTTTCCTTTTCTTTTTGATATAGTCATCCACTATATAATTAAGCTATATTCATCTTACTTAAAAAAAAGGTACTGAACCTTAACTTTTTTTTAAATTTTGTTTTTTTGATGATTTCCAATGTTTTTGAATACCAATATAAAATAAATTGACGCGTATCATTCACAGTCATAAATACAGACAGACGCCTCTGTAAAAAATCATTTTTTCTGACCTAGGGGAGGGGGGGTCTTAAAACGTGAACATTTGATAAAGAACGATGAAGTCCAATTTTACATTAAATTAATGCCTTTTCATTATAGGATAGGTCAAGTATTGACAAGTTAAAAATCGTCAGTAAATTTTTCTAACCAAGTAAATTGTCGATCCAACCATACATAATACGTTCTCAAACTACTTTTTTTAAATTAAAAACCGAAATTAAAAAAAAAAATTCGGCTTAGTCCCACTCTCTCCTGTCTAATGGTAAATCCTGAAGTTGGAAATAAAAATTAAAATATAATGTAAAAAAATATATAGAACATCAGAAGTGATTTATACGATTCTTTTAGTCAAAAAAATTAACTCATATTTCGTTTAAATCGATTTATAAAATTTCATATCCCGAAGTCGATAAACACAGAAAGCCATTCTTACATATGTTCAATAATATCGAAACTTTTATCATAAAAAGTAGATATACGGACATTTGTCATTCTTTATTAGAAAAGGGATAATCACATCATAATATATGGAACGAGAATTTGATGATAAAATGAGAACTACCCTACTGTATAAATTTCACAGCCTACAAAAAGAATTAGTTGAACCAGCGGACCAGAGCAGACTATCTTTACACAGTAAAAACAAAGTCTAAAATTTACGCTGGACTTGTTTTTATTTTTGTCTGAAGTTAAGTCGATAACTCGATTTAATTATAAAAATAGTACTTAAAAAATTCCTCCTAAGTCTTCAAACAAAAATAAGCAACTAATTGGGCTGAATTTTAGTCTATTGGTCTTAAAGAAAGATTTTATTGTCAAAATTTAGTCTAAAATTCAAAACATGCTTCCGTGAGCGCAGACAAGGTGCTAGCGTCAGGTCGAAACAAATCGCAGTTATTTTAAAGATATATATCGCGTGCTTCTTAAAATATTCGAACGCCAAGCGCTCAAGATTTTAATTTAATAAAACGTCACTGCCATAACGTTGAAAACGGTGCCCAACTACCTCTCTCTGTCGTCGTCTATTCCCTTACAGAATATATAACAATTCTTTCGTTTCATACAATTGAGCGCTTAGCGGCGTACAGCGAAAAATCTGACCATTTTTCTTAAAATTTCCCCGTATCTTTCATTAAGCATCCTACGCTGAATTTAATCGAAAGTGGTCTACTTTCGTTTACATCTTAAATCAAGACCATTTTTAAGCTTAAAATCAGACTTTGTTTTTACTGTATATGTATGTTGACCCACTCAATCCGAATCCAAAGTCAGAATGCTGGTCAGTCCTTGTTCACTTCCTAACCTTAAAAAACACTTTTTCCCTAGATTTTACAGCTCTACTAAAAAAGCAGGAGTTTTGACGGAACGGACTAGTCATTTCTTATGTATTTTGTATCTCTAAATCCGAATCTGAAGTGGTAATTCTAAATTAGATATTGTTTTCTTCGCAGTATGAACATTTTCTAACCTCAAAAAACTGTTTATTCTTCAATTTCACAGCCCCACGAAAAAAATAAAACTTGGTGTTCCGAAGGACCTTTTTAGTTATTTCTTATGTATTTTTTGAGCCGCTGGATCCGAATTGTAAGCAAGAAGTCTGAAGTTATCTCTTGTTTTCTTCCTAACATGAAAACTTCCGAACCAAAAGAAACAATTTTTTCGTACATTTGTTGAGCTTACAAAGGAAGCAAGAGCTCACTTTGGAATTTGAAATTCCGACTTCCAAATCGGATTCAGCGACCCGAAATATGTAAAAATTGACTAGTTCGGTCTGTTGCAATTTTGGTACTGATTGTATTCTATATTCTATTCTTTATGCAGATATGAGTGTTAGATTATTTCCTTTAGGTAGAGTAAACACTGAAAATTTTAAAGATTTTTAAATATTTTAAGGTTTTTTGTCATATTCTTTAATAAGGTTTTAATGAATTTGCTAGACTTTCGGAAAAGATGTTACAATTTAATAGGGCCTATTAGGATATTTTTAAACATTTTAATGGAGTTTAAGATGTTTTCGAGGATTTCACTGATTTTAAGGAATTTCAATAGCTTTCAACGTTTGTTAATATATTAGCTAAGATTTCAGGAAACACCTAAGAGTTTATATAATTTCACCGAACTGTATAACACTTCAATATATTTCAAAGAATATTTATAGCACTTCAAAGATTTGCAGATTTTTCAAGGTATTTGCAAAGATTTCGGAGAAAGAAAGGAAACCCTAAAAGATCAATACATTTCTAAAATTCATAATATTTGAAACATTCTTTATAGCAAACTTTTTAAATAAAGAATTTGTTTTAAGAAATCAATGCAAAAATTACTTAGCCTCAATTAAAAGCAATTTTAAAATATTTATAAGGAAACCGTCCAGATCGGAATGAATCATGAGTTTAGTGTTCCTACTTAATAAATGTTATCGAAATGAAATTTATTTTCTTATGAATAACTATATTTTAAAAAATTATGAATAAGATTCACAGTTCAAAAATTAGATTTCCAAACCACGTCCTTTGCAGCTCATTAGAGACAAGTAAATAACAAAGGGGAAAAAGAAGAAAAAGAAAAAAGTCACCCAAAAGCAGCCTTTTGTTTTTTCGTTATACTTCCTTCTTTTTTTATACTATTAGGGAACCGACATGTTTGGCAATCAATTAAGATCTCCTCATTATGTATTATTTATAGGAAAACTACAATGTTTGAGTAATAAAATCTTATGCTAGTTAAAACTCACATAATGCCTGCAAATAAAAAACAGAGATATTATTTCTTATTGGATTACAGGAACTTGTGTATATTTCGGATTCTCATCAAAAAAATGTTTACACTAAGTTTTACTAATTGTGCAAATTAGAAGGTCAGTCAACTTCAAATCTGGGTAGACTGTAGAGTAGAGACAGACTGGTAGATGATATGGAACTCGTATTTCCACCCCTCGTCAGTCAGAAGTCTCGTACAACCAGGTTGTGAGGAGATAAGAGAAATAAGGAAGAAATAAAGAGGATGAGTGAGTCGCTCTTCAATGTGAAGAACGAATCGTTGAGATGCCTCGAGATCCTCTTGCGTACGTTCATGCAATTCTATAAAATTCTCAAATTTCCTACGTGTTTTATTGCACTTCCTTATCACCTTTTTCTTTAATTTTTTTTATTTCATTTAAGATAGATAACGTCACTTTAAGAGTCTTAAATCTTGAACCACAAAGTGTTTTGATATAGATTAGTCGTTTGTATTTATTTACTACATTTATTTTTTCCTCATAATAAGTCAGACAAAATTTTACACTTGGACCCCTCTCTACCGGATAAGGTGGTCCAAACGGCTAGTAAAGCGGGGTTATAGTGTACATAGTCAAAGTTAAAAAATTCCTTCCCCTACCCATACTGCGACTTCTTGCCCATCCCACACTTCAACCTTTGTTTCCCTCTCTTCACCAACTTCTTTCTCCTCAACTTTCCCCTCTACCTATACCTGACAGCCTATACACCATCCATCTATCAATTCGCTCTACCCTACTAATCCTCCTCTTACTTCTTCTGCTTCCCCGCTTCTAACTTTCTCACCCATGACTTCCTATGCTCCCCCTTCCATCATTCCCCCTTCCCTCAAATGGTTTTAGTCCAGGCTACTTTGAACTATAAAGGCTAAAAAGTTCAAATAAAAGTAGTAATTTATTTCAGAATTCATTTTCAATATTATATTATCTTTTATGGTTATAAGTAACTTTCATCTTCGGTGAATCTTGGTTTCAATGTGTTTGAATTCTGAAGGTTACTGCACAAAACTTACAATTAATTTTACTTAGAACACAAAATATATAAATCAAGACACGTAACAGAATTTAGATTAGAATTATATTGAAAAGAGGGGAAGCTAAGTGAAAAGGATTGGTTCCTTTAAATGTCTTTTGCAATAAAAAAATCTTTTAAGTCAACTGGGAGAAAGTTAATTTTGTCAAACTGTTTGTTTTTTTAGATTGTATTTTCAGGAAAGCTGACATATTTACAACTGAAGAACAATATTTCGATGTACTGAAAACAAGGTTGGTTGGCCGAAAAAATTTTGGTATACTCAACAACATTTTCTTCTTCTTTAATTTCTACACGAAGTTTGGAATTTTTTAATTATTTGTGCTTCTAGTTTGAATTCATTCATTTTTAAAGTTTCCATTCAGAAAGCATATTATTTGTCAAAGTTTTGATAATAATTAAACTTTAAAGGTTCACAATATTTCTCATAATATTACAAATTTTGCAATTTTTAACAGTAAAAGTGACAGTTATTTATTTTAAAAACAATAATATTTTGTCCTTTTCATTTTAATATCATTTAAATTCAAAAATTTTAAATTTAAATTCTTTAATTTTTAACTATTCAATTAAAAATCATACAACCTAGATTTTTTTGAATTTTTAAGCGATCTAAATTCCAAAGTTCTAATCTAAAAATATTCAATTTTCCAAACATTTTAAAATTGTTCTATTTTCGAAATTTAAAAGTAAATCATTTAATGCCGTGATTTAAAAAAATTTGTTTAATCTTTGACGCTTTAAATAAGAAAATATACAAATGATCTTCTTTCTAGTGAAATTGACCAATTTTCAAAATTTTGGTCTCAAGTTATTCAATTTGGAGAGCTTCTGTTTAAAAATTTTTTAATTTTAAACACTTTTAATTTGAAATTATTCAGTTTTAAACTCTTCTTTTAACAAATGATACAAGTTCATCGCATATTCCTTTACATATTATACATATTCCTTTACATTCAATTTGAAATATTCTCCTTTTTCAAAATGTTACTCAATCGGAAATAGATTTAACGGGAAAATTTTCAATTAAACATCGTTTAATATATTTTTTATTCAATTTTTAACGCTTCCAATTATAGATTTTTCAAATTATAATTATTCTTTAAATAAAGGTAAAAACATATTATTTGAAAATTATTTTAATAATGGATTTTTAAATTGTTTATATTCGTAATGTTAGGAAATAAGAATCCAGATACGTGAACGCGTGCTTAGTATACACTACCGTCGGAAATTATGAGATCGATTGACGCAAGCACTATTAAAAATCACTGCTGGCTTTGAACCACGATAGCTCAACGGAAAAAGATGACAGGAAATTTTTAAACAAACAGTAAGGAAGCATATGAAATTCCACGTCTAGTAATGTCAAACAGATTTTTTTTGGATCTGCTGAAGATAATACAGCACGTGATAAGTGGTCTTCCACCACTTCGGCGGCCCTCATATAGTACTGATCTGGCTCCCTGTGATTTTTAGCTGTTTTTCAAATTAAAGTATTCCCTAAACGGAAAACAATTTCAAAACGTAGAGGAAATAAAACAAAATGCGACGAAGTAGGTATTAGCTGTTCCGGATGTGTGACTTTAAGGGGTGCCTTTGAAAGCAGGAGTATCGCTAAAAGAAGGCTGGGGCTATCTAAGGGAAGTACTTTGAAGGGGATGTCACCGCCATTTGCCAAAATTAACTCATACTTCTGGATGACCCCATAGTTGCATATACTTTTCTGACAGACTTCTCAATAAAACACATATTTGTATTTTTCTTTACTAGACATAAAAATTTCTTATCCTACTCATTATATAATTTAAAATCAATAGATTCCATACAAAAACGTTTAATAATGCTCACTGGCTTTCGCAATTGATCATACATGTGGAAAAATTAGGTTTGGCAAAGAGAGTAAATTTGTTAAGGGAGATGAAAAGGATAAAAATAATGTCCACTCTGATAATTTTCTTTTCTTTTCTAAGTGCTTCTGCAGGCCTTTGTTTGAGAGTCAAAATTTGTTGTTTAAAATAAGAAAAATGAAAGAAGGAAAAAGACTTGATGAGAAAAACTGAACTTGGAAAAAGCAATGGCGAGCAGTATGTTGTTGGAAAATAGAAATAGACCATCTTCAGGCTCGCATGTATCAGGCCTTTGATCGTTTCACGCCAGATCAGTTTTGACACACATCAATAACTGGAGGTCTAAGCAACTGGATCGGCGGAGGAACTCGCAAACAATTGGGTTCAAAGTGGTTGGCAACGTGACCCGGAAATTATTCGCTTCTTACGTTTAACTAAACATCAACATGCTCTAAATAAGATTCTAAAAGTCATTGACTAATTTATAAGGTAAAGGGTAATTATTTTTGAAATAGAATTACCCTAATATTTAGGCCTTGGACTGACTGACACTATTGACACTTTTTTTTAACGAGGCTACTATTTTACGACTATTTTTCAAAAAATTACATTAATGCTATCATTTTCCCGAATTGCTCGCCAATTCAAATATATTTTCACATTTCCTTTAAACATGTTTGAAAACTCCTTTTCTTATTGTCTAAAATAACATTCGCTATCTTCAAAAGATGAAAGATGTTTCAAAGGGTTTCTAAACATTTTACGAGATTTCAACTAATTTCAATGGATTTTAAAAGATTTTAAGAAGGTTCTCCTGTCTCAGAGCACTTAAAATATTTAGGCGTTTTCAAAGGAGTTTTAAAAGATATTCAAGATTGTAAGATCTTGGACCTGTCTTAAAAAGATTTCTTGGAATTTAAAGAGATTTCAAAGAATATTTTCAGATTATAAAAAATTAAAAAAATAAATAAAAGATTGATAAGGAATAAGGAATAAGGTTATAAGGAATTTGGATAGATGTGCAGAATTTAAAAAATCGGGAAGTTTCAAGGGATTTAAAAGGACATCAATAGAATTCATGAACTTTTCATAGATTTCGGTTGATTCCAAAAAATCCAAGGCATTGAAAATAATTTCAAGAATTTTTGAAAAATACCAAAGCTTTCTGGGGATTTTAAAGGCTTGATCTGATTTTCTTGTAATTTAAAAAGTCCTAACGACTTAACATAGCAAAAAAAATGTTCAAAATGATACCGAAATCAATATCATTTTGACCTGCAACAGAAATGATACCGAAATCAAGAGCTTTTTGGTCGGCTGGAGTGAATGATCGACTTTTGAAATTATAATGATCTGATTAGACACCATGTATGAAGTCAAACCAAGATGGCTCACGTTTTCAGAGTATCTTAGCTCAAATGCAAGCTTTCTATGGTTTCCGATCGTGCAGTGTACTTGAAAAGTTAAAAAATTAACAAATTTTGGCATTATAAAATATCAGCCGTTAGGTGTAGTTGTCACCTGCTTACGGTTAGATACAATATTCAGATTATATTGTCATAACATCAGCGCCAACAGCTGGAGGACATTTTGTTTATTATGAAAAATAAACCAATAAAAAAAGTCAAATTGAACCGAATGGACAGATTATTATGATCTCGAGAGTCAAATGATCGTTGTAGCAAAATGCTCTGCAACAAAATCGATCCTTTTTTTTTACTGTGTAATTTTCATCGCAAAATTTCAAGGGATTTCAACGGATTACTAGAGAAGTTTTAGCGATGGATGAAATAAAATTAAGTTTAAAGGCACTGATATGGATCTAATAGATTTCAGAGGGTTTCAAGGGATTTCACGAGATGTAAGGGTTTCATAAGATTTTAAAAGGAGTTATGAGATTCCAAGAGATTGTTGCGGATTTAAAGGAGTTTAACAGATTTCAATGGATTTAAAAAGATTGACAAGTTTTCCAGGAAGCTTAGAGCACTTCCACGTATTTCAAGGTTTCTTGAAGGGTTTCAACGCATTGCAATGCTTTGTGTGTATTTTGAAACATCCGAAAGGATTTCATATATCTCAGAGTATAAAAATAGTTTGTTTAACCCTATATCAAAGCTAGAATTTGTTTCTTTCAAATAAAATTAACTTGAATTGAACAATTATGTGATTGAATCAAATAAATATTTGTTTCATTTAGTCCATTATTTTTTTGACCCTTTAACACAAAAAGAATTTGTTTCATTCAGACGAAGATTTTTCTGAATGCAAATAAGTCTGACGATTGCACATTCATACACCTTCGATTTTGATGAAACTTATTGGTTCATAATGTTACAATACGTGCCAAATAGTTTTTAGAAAGAGACATTCTTGGAATTTTTTTAATTTCATTGCCGCAACTTTCGTGTTTTTTTCTTTAATCTGGTCATTATTAGATGATATTATGTATGGTTTATTCAGAAAGTTTTGTGTGACTTAATACCTTCAGATTTTAGAAAATTTTCTCATATTGTTTTGCAGAGTTTCATTTGAAAGCAGGGGTTCATGAAACGTCAGTTAATTCAGTGTGTGACGCAATTCAGTTGGGAAAATTGCGAGAGTTTAAGTCGCTTATCAACCGCCGTTGAAGGTGGCTGTTCACTGATCAGTGTACATCTGGAAATTGGTGACAATGGCGTGATTAGAATGGCTGTGTTCGCTCGCTTAGTGGATCAGCGCATAGAGTAATTTATTATGTAACCTAGTTGCTCGTTCTTTTTCACTTTTTAAAAAGTTAGAAGTAGTCCGGGGGCTGGGTACCTTCCCGTATGCAACTAAGACCGCCAAAGCTGAAAATCCTTTATTCTTATGTATTTTGAGTCCCTGAATTCGAATCTACAACTTATTTTTTCTAAAAATGCATAGAACACTGTTTCAATTGCATTTGTTTAAACAAATTATGAAAAAGTAGCTTTTTCTATCCGGACAATTTTTTGTGAAAATATCGATTATTTAAAGAAGAAAAGGTCTCTAGTAACTTTTTTGTAAAATGCATATTTCAAAAGTTATGAATATTTAAAGGTAGAAAATTTGGCGTTTTTTACTAACTTTCACTGTTGATAATTTTTGATCTACCGAACATTTCTAAAAATTTCAAAAACGTATGTATTCTC
>JAAAKG020063532.1:0-17712 GCA_010014905.2 Druon quercuslanigerum | reverse complement strand
ACTTTCTGTATATTAGGATACTTTGCAGCAAATCTCGTTCTTAAATTGTATCCTTTTTCCATTTTTGTTTCAAACTTTGCACTTTCGTAATATAGACACACCAAATCCTCTTTCATTGTGGTATCCCACTTGATTTTCTCCCACGGTATTGCTGTCGAGGTGGTTGGCTGTAAATAGCTAGCGCGAGCCAAAGCATCATCAGCAGGCACAGCTGATGTTCCACTGCTTACCGTTTGTCGCAGATGTTTTTGCTGGCCAGCTTTTTGATTAGATATCTGTCTGACCATCTCGCAGCTCACCATCACCACCGTCCCTCATGCTGTGGCCCCCAGCGGCGGCACCAGGGCCGCCTCGACGATCCTCGGGAAGCGACAAGCGTTTCTGCTTAGTCCCTTTCCTCTTCGTTATCTGCCTTGCTGGCATGGGAAACCCTGGCAGTAGCAGTGCTACCGACAACATAGGCTTTAAAGTCATTAGAGGAATGCTCAAGCCCTGCCACGACATCAACGCGAGCACAACTTCAGTTATTATTATTATTATAACATTAAGTCAAATCCCGAATTGAATTTAAATCGAATCAACCAATTATTCTGCTTAATTTTAGCTGAAAATAAGAATTGCATATACTAATAATTGAATTGCAAGTCCTATTTAAATTATACCAATCAGTTATTCTCTTTAATTTTTTGTGAAAAATAAAAATTGCGCTTATCGTAAATTAATTTTTAAATCTAATTTAGATCAAACTAATCGATTCTCCTTAATTTTATCTATAAATAAAAAGTACGCCTATCAGAAATTTCATTTCAAGTCGAATTTAAATCAAATAAATCAATTATTCTCCTTAATTTTAGCTAAACAAAAGTTGCACCTATCGGAAATTTAATTTCAGGTCGACTTTAAATCAAATCAATCAAATATTCTCCTTCATTTTAAATGAAAAAAGAATTATAAGAATCGGAAATTTAATTTCCAGTCGAATTTAATTTAAATAAATCAATTATTCTCGATTATTTTAGCTGAAAATAAAATTTGCTCTTGTTGGAGAGGCGGAAATTGAATTTCATGTCGAATTTAAATCAAATAAACTAATTATTATACTTAAGTTTAGCTAAAAATAAAATTTTGCGCCTATCGTAACTTAAATTCCAAATCGAATTTAAATCAAACCAATAAATTATTCTCCTTAATTTTAGAGAGAAATAAAAATGTCACCTATCGCAAATTGATTTTAAAATTCAAACTTAATTAAATAAATAAATATTTTTTGACAAAATAGTTTAATTTTCAACAAAGAAAATTAGTTTTCTGCCAAAAAAGACAATTTTTCAACAAAATATATACATTTCGAAACAAGAAGATTAATTTTCTACGAAAAATACCAATTTTCAACAAATTACATACATTTTTATCTACATAGCTTGAACAATGAAGGTGATGTAATTCCAAAGTATATTTGATTAATTTTTAATTATTTAAATTTCAAGCCAAAAAGATGAATTTTATTTAAAGCAGTTAAATTTGTAACCCGATAATATAAATTTTAGTGAAAGAAGTAGTTAAATTTTGAGTTAAAACAAAATTAATACATTAATCAATTACGAATTTTGTAACACATAAACGTTTAAGAAAGTATTTTTATTGTTGATATTAGGTTTCTTGACCAGGGAATATTATCTATTAATTTTTAGATGATAATTTTTGTTTGTCTACTGGTCTAAATCAATATTATTAAAATATTGATAAATCTTGAAGGTTGTGAAAAAATGTCTCTATCTCCGCTCGGATCTGAAACCAGTTTAAGAAAGTAGTTCAATTTTCAACAAAAGATTTTAATTGTCAACCTAAAAATCTGAATTATTAAACGAAAAATGTAATATTTGATATTTCAGCAAAGAAAATCTTAATTTAAAATGAAAAAACAGCTGGATTTAACCAAGAAAGACGAAATTTTAACAAAATACTTGGATCTTCAACTAAAACTTTTAATCAAAAAGCTTCATTCTCAAACAAAGAAAAATTATGTTTAACCATAAAGGTTGAAATTTGAACAAAGTAAAATAATTTTGAACTAAACTGTTGAATTTTCGAGCCGAAAGTACGAATTTCCTACAAAGAAAGTTAAATTTTCAACCAAAAAATGTGAAACAAATTGCGAAACAAATTGATGAAATTCATTCAAATTTCAGATGAAATTTGTGCAGAAGGAGATAATTTCGAACTAAAAAGGTTAACTTTCTACCAAAGAATAAGACTTTTCAAAAAATTACATAAATTTTCCTCTAAATAGTTTGAACAATGGATGTGATTATTCCAAATTATATTTTGATTAATTTTTAGTTTATATTTTTTACTTTTCAAACATTTTTTATTAAGTAAATAGTTGATTTTTTAAACTAAAAAAGAGCGATTTTTTCAAAAATGAAGTAGTTAAATTTTCATCGTGAAGAATAAATTTTCAATTAAAAAGACGTCTTTTCTACAAAGCAGTTGAATTTTGTACCAGATAGTTGAATTTTATACCAAATTATTTAATTTTTAAACCAAAAAGATGATTTTTATATAAAATATATTAAATTCTAACACAATAAAATAAAAAGGAAAACCAAGGATTATAATTTTAACCTATAAAGATGAATTTTCAATGAATGATGTAATAGTTGATGTTTTAGTAAAAAAAATTTAATTAAAAATAAAAAAAAACGACATTTGTATTTGGCCAACAAAGACTAATTTTTATAAAACTAAAAAAGATTAATTTTGAACTAAAACAATTGATTTTCAACCAAAAAAGTCGAGTTTTGAACAAAATGCAATAGTTTTTAATCTATTTGTTCAATCTTTGAGCTGAAATTACGATTTTCCTGCAAAATAGTTCAATTTTCAACCCGAAAATGTGAAATTCAACAAAATATGTAGTTTATTTTCAACTGAAGCAAATTAATTTTTAAGCAGACAGTTGCATTTTTAATCAAAAAAGATTAAATTTCTACAGAAAGAAAGAAGTTTTCAACCCAATAGTTGAGTTTTCAATAAAAAAAGTTTGTTAGTCAAGAAAAAAATGTAATCAAGTTGTGGAAAGCTCAAGCCAAAAAGAGGAATTTTAAAAATAGAAGTTGAATTTTTAACCAAGAATGCTGACTTTTTCATAAAATTCCAAATAATAAAATTTTTAAATAAACAATATTAATACTTAACCAGAAATTTAGTGGTAGACTTTTCAATCGAAAAGAATGAACCTTCAAACAAAAATAGTTGGGTTTTCTTCATCGGATCTTGTATAGAATTTCTGAAAATAAAATCAAGAATCTATCTAACAAATTTGGACAACTACCATAAAATGTTCCTATTGTAATTTGGAAAAAGATGCTCTTTTAAAAAAAATTTGACAAAAGTAAAAAAATTGTAAAGAATAATGAGAAGGTACCCAACCAAATCCCCTTTTGCTCTTTTTTTATTTCTGTCGTGTTTTTTATTTTTATCATTATCAAATCATAATAAGAAACACCTATAATTAATATAATAATTCAAATAATTTAGAGACGTTTTTTATTGTTATTTGATAATAATAAAAATAAAAAATGTGACAGAAATAAATAAAGAGAAGGAAAGGGATTTGGTTGGTTGCCTTTTGATTTCTCTCTCCTATTTTTTATTTTTATTTTTTTTTAATTATGATTGTAATCTAATTTAAATTTCTTAAATTTTAATGGGTTCTATTAATTTAGTTCGGATTTAACTGAAAAAATGAGACAAAAGGTAAGAAATAGGAATTTTGATATATTTCAGACTAAATAATATTATTTTAAATAAACGTTGAAGGAATTTTTTAATACTTAAAACATTTTATGACACTGTTTTTACAATATTTTACAAATTTCTGAAATTATTTACACTATTTTTTATTTCTAAAGTAAGTCCAAGGGCTGGAGATCATTTTCTTGGACATTTAAGTAAAACTAAGAGATGAGAACAAAAATATTTGTAAAAATCGTTAAAAATTTAAAAAAATTGCGACAAATTACAAAAAGACGTATTTAAATTCTTCGAAGGGAAAAGTATGATAGTAAAAAAAACGAAAATTTAAAATGATTTGATCACTAGAATTCCTGTGAATCTTTTGACTTAATTTCTTTTATTTACAGATATATTCCTGTGGGACTTTTGGAACATCCTCCGCAGCGAATGAACGACCGACCACCGTTTTACAGAGGACGAGATGATATGGAAACTCTAATGGCGAGTTCGAATTGTGCAGATTGGATTAAAATATCGTAAGTCCTCCTTAGCTTCCTTAGAACTCGCACGATTTCATGTGAGTACAAATAATAATGATTTTTATATTCTGTCCGTAGTGAAATGCTGCTCGGAAAAGTACCTGAAGGATTTCACTTTCTACCAAAACACAAAGCGAATTCGTGGAAATAGTAGTTTTTCGTAAAGAATTGTCACTGTGAAGGTAAATTTACCTTGCGTTTAAGTTCGCTTCTGCATGAACCGAACACAAGCATTGTTATACAATTTAAAAAATATAAATAATTTAGTTATTGAAATGAAAAGTCGTATATTTTTTTCGATTTTCCATTTGAGAAGAAAAACCATTTTTTAAATAAAATAATAATTTTGCATAAGTTTATTTTTTAAGATTATTGGTTTTTAAGGAAAGGTGTAATTTTTCTAAGATCCTTGGGGAAATTCAAACAACACTTTTTAACCAAAAAAGATGAATTCTCAACAAAAAGTCGACATTTCAGACTATTTATATATTCCAAGAAAATATCATTTAAGTTTTGAAATTGAAAAAAGTCGAACTCGTTAAAAAACGAATTTTCAACAGTTGAATCCTCAACAAAAAAAGATTAATTGTAAACTAAAATGGATGAATTGTCAATCAGGAAGATTAATTTTCTGACAAAAAAGAAGATTTTTCAAGAAAATAGTTACACTTTCAATCACAACAGATAAATTTTTAACTTAAATGATGAATCTTTGATCAAAGAAGTGAATTTTTAAGAAAATAGTTCAACTTCTGACGAAGTAGTTGAATTTTCAACCAGAAAAGATAAATTCTCGACGGCAAATGTATAGCTGACGTTTCGACTAAAAAGGATTTTATTTTTTAATAAAAAAAGCTTTATGTTCATGCATTAAACATGAATTTTCCACAAAAATAGTTGAATCCTCAACCAAAAAAGATTAACTTTAACCAAGCAAAAATTAATTTTAAAATATCTTTTAAACTGACTTGAATTTTTACTAAAATTTTAACAAATCTTTTAAAGTTATAAACAATTATCTTTAAATCATCCAGATTTTTTGACATATTTAGAAATTTTTGTTAATTTGTTTGAAAATCTTTTAAAATTTCGTTTAAAATTCTTTTTTTTTTAAACGGTGTTTTAAAAATTTCCCGTGAATCTTAAGAAATTTTTTTCATTTTATTTGTTTCTAATTTTTTTTTTAATCTTTCAAATTTTATATTATTTCTGAATCTTTTAAAAACTTTAAAACCTTGCAAATAATTTCTAAAATTATTCGAATTTTTTCTAAACAATTTTTTAAATTCTAAAAAATTAACAAAATTGTCAAAAACCTTTCAGATTTATTTTGAAATTGGTTGAAATATTTAAATATATTTTTTAATGTTAATTTAAAATAGATAAAGCCTTATTTTAAAATGTTCAAAAATCTAAATTTTATTTTTCAATCTTTTTGTATTTCAAATTATTTTCGACAAATATAGAATGTCTTAAAAAAAGTCTTATGAAATTTTTCCAGAAATCCTGAGAAAATTTTTTTATAATCTTGAAACTTTTTTTAGTTTCAAAATTTTCAAACATCTACATTTTGTTTCTAATTTTTCCTTAACTTCTAAATACCTCTTTAACATACTTGAATTTTTTCTAAAAGTTTGTAATGTCAAAAAATTGAACAATTTTGCTTTAAAATCTTCAATATTCTTTTCAAAAATTTCAAGAAATCATTTGAAATGTTTAAAGTTTTGTCTCGATTTTCTATTAAAATTCATTTGCCAAAATAAAAAAATCATTTGAATCCACAGCCAAAAAAAAACAGATTTTTATTTTAAACTGAATAGTACCATTTAATAAAAAAGATTAAATTTCTAGCAAAAGAGACGAATTTTCAACCAAAATAGATTCTTCAGTTAGGAAAGAAAAATAATTTTAGACAAAGTATTGTTTTTAAATCTTTCGGATTCTTTTTTTTTACAATTTTGACATCTTTTGTAATGATTTAAAATTTTTTATTTTTTTTCGAGATCTTAAAAAATCTAGATTTTGTTTTTAGTTTTTTTAATTTTTCTAATTATTTAAACAAATTTTGAAAACCTCTTAATAATTTTTTAAATTATTCGACTTTTTCTTAAATATATTTTAAAATGATTCGAATTTTTTTTAACTTTAAAAAAATTCTTCAAAATTGAAAAAAATGTTCTTTACACCATCCAGGTTCTTTTCTGGCAATCTTGGAAATCTTCGGGACTGTTTTGAAATAATTTTTAATTTTAAAATAAATTTAGCAAAATAAAAACTCTTAACAAATTTACGCAAGAAATTTGTTTAATCTCTTGAAACCTTTCAAAATTCTACATTTCGTTTTAAATTTGTTGAAATCATTTTAAATTTTAAATTATTTGTTCAAATCTTCTAAATATATTTTAAAATTATGACAATTTTCCCTAGAATCGTAAAAAAATAATTATTTTAGAAACTTTTAAAATTCTTAAGAAGCTTCGAAATTTTATTTTAAAATCTTCAAAAGTCTACATTTTTTATTCAAAATTTTTGAAATGTTTTCGAATTCTAAATTGTTTTTAAAGATTTTCAAAACCTAATTCATTAAAAAAATTTCTTTACCCTTACTCATAATTTTATTTTTCTCATTTCTTTAAAATTTTGAAAAAGTTTAAGCATTATATACTGTGGTAGCAAAATGTTAGCATAATTATTTTCTACATTTAAAAAATGTTTACAATTAAATTTTTTTTTATTAGAAAGTTAAGAATAGTATTGTTGCCTTTATTTTAAAAGAATAATTTGCAGTTTAAATATTCTGTTCGATAAATAAATTTCTATAATTACAATTCCTTATTGGGAAATTGCGATTTACAAAATTCTAGAAAATTCAAAAGTATAAACTGAAAAACCACTTAAAGTCATCTTAAATAATGAGCTCATGAACTTCTGAAAAGTTTTTGCTTTTAAATTCAAATAAAAAAATGTCCACTGTAAATTTATTTTGTGACTGGTTCCTATCGATTATTATCCCATTTTCGTTTGACTACAAACAAACTTCTGCTCCTTTGAACACAATAAAATCCAGTTTTGTCAAATTTCTGAAAAAATTAATTATTTTTTTTCTAAAATATCTTTTAATACGACTAGATTTAAAAGTCTTGAGAATATAGAGATCATAGTCTTTCCCTATCCCCTGCATTTCCCCCTTTTTAAGTTCAATTTTTTCCCTATCCTCGAGAAACTTCACCCTTTTCCCCTTTGAGAACTGAATTAATAGAACATTATATGTAAATCCAACTATTTTTGGTTGGAATCCATCTTCTGATTTCAAAGTTTATTATTTGCATGAAGATTTCATTATTTAGTTGAAAATGTAATTATTTTATTGAGAATTCAACTATTATATAAAAAAATCATCCTCTGTGGTTTAAAATTAATCATTTTGTGTTGAAAATTCAATTTTTTTGCTAGCTGTGTTTATTCGTCCCGAAAAATTCTTGGCGTTGGAAAAGTGGATGGACTACTCGGCGTAAAAATAATTTTGCTCAATTTTAAAAACTGAAAATTAAGCAATTTAATTTTTTGGTAAAAATTTATATTTTTGAGTGGAAAATTGCAAGTAATTTGGTTAAAAATTTAGTTATTTGTTGAAATTTCGACTTTTTGTTTTGAAAATTCATCTATTATGGTAGACAATTCCACTGTTTGTTTGAAGGTTAACTTTGTTGTTGCAAAATTTATATTTTTGTGTTGGAAATTTAAGTTTTTTGTAGAAAATTTTCTTCTTTGCTTAAAAATTCAATAATATGGTTGACATTTCTTTTTTTTCTTGACTGAAAAATCTTTTCTTGTTGAAAATCCAACAATTTGATTGGAAATTGTACAACGTTGTTTGAGGATTATTATTTTTGTTTGAAGATTTATAATTTTAGTTGCAAATTCATTTCTGGTTAGAATTTTTTTTTTAGATTCAACTTTTTTAACTCAAAATTTAATTTTTTTACTTGAAAATTGAAGTATTTAGTCTTTTAACGACTTAGTTAAAAAATTAATTTTTTGCTCAAAGATTTATCATTTTTTATTGAAAATTCATCTCGTTGGTTAAACAATTATTTTTGTATTGATGATTCATCATTTTATTTGAAAGTTCATCCTTTTGGTTTGAAAATCTTTTTAATTGTTGTTTAAAATTAACTTTTTAAACTGGAAATTGAACCGTTCCATTTTTCGTTAAAAATGTATGCTATTTGGTTGAAAATTTAACTATTGGGTTGAAAATTCAAGCATTTTGTTGAAAGTTTGTCTTTTATGACTTTAAAATTCAACAATTTGGTTGACATTTTTTTCTTTTTTAAAGGAAAAATATTTCTTTGGTTGAAGATTCAACTACTTAATTGATAGTTGAACCACTTAGTTGAAAGATTAAAGTTTTTAGATTGAAGATTCATTAGTTTAGTTGAAAATTCACCTCTTTGTTTACAAAATTTTTAATTCGTCTTTTTATTAGAAAAGGAATCTTCTTGGTTGAGAATCCATATTTTCTTATTTCAAATTTTATTTTTTGGTTGAAAATTTAATTATTTGGCTGAGAATTAATTTTTTTAAGTCAACCTTTTTGGTTAAAAATTCGTCTTTTTGTGTTGAAAATTCAGCTATTTTATTAGGAAATTCAACTTTTTTTTGGTTTGGTTGCAGTCTTTTTTTCTTAAATGAAACATTTTTCTTGGTTAAAAGTTCAACGACTTGATTGAAAGTTAAACTGAATTGTTAAATAATTAATTTGTTATTTAAAGATATATCATTTTAATTAAAAATTCATCTCTAGTTAAGCAAAATTTTTTATGTTGAAAATAAGCTTTTTAACTGCAAATTGAATAATTCAATTTTTGGTTGAATTTTTTTTTACTTGAGAATTTAACAATTTTGTTAAAAATTCATAAATTTTGTTGAAAATTAACATTTTTGTAGAAAATTAAGCTTCTTGATTGAAAATCCATTTTTATTGTTGAAAATTCGACTACTTGGTTAAAAATTCATCTATTTTGCCGCAAGTACAATTATTTTATTCTAAACCCTAGGAATTAAAAGCATTTTGTCCTATAATGTCTTAATATCAATTCAGAACTATCAATTATAATTAATTTAATTTTTTGGTTGATAATTTAATTACTTTTTCGAAAATTACAGTACTTTCTTAAAAATTATCTTGTTCTTTTGAAAATTAAACTGCTTTCTTGCAAATTTGGCTTTTTGCATTGAAAACTCATCTTTGTTGCTAGAAAAGTTCTTGGTTAAAACTATAACTGTTTGTGATTTCAATTATTAATTTTCTGTTTGAAAAATCGACTATTTAGTTCGACTATTTGGTTAAATGTTGAACTATTTTCTTGAAAGTTCTTCTCTTGTGCTTTAAAGTTTAACTATTTGGTTGTAGAAGCAACTGCTTGGTTAAAAATTTATCTTTGCTGGTTTAAAAATCAAATATTTTCTGAAACACTTGACTTATTTAATTGAAAAATCAACTTTTTAATTGAAAATTAGTTATTATGGGTGGAAAATTGATTTTCTTAATTGAAAATTTTACTATTATCATTATTACTATTATCAATTTTAATTATCATTTATCGTTAAAAATGTATTTTTTAATGAAAAACTTAATAATTCAATTGAAAATTTATTATTTTTGTTTGTGAATTCGTATTTATTTAGAAGAAAATTAATCTTTTTGTTATGAAAATGCAACTACTTGGTAAAAGTTAAAAATTTAAGAATTTGATAGAAAGTTTATGTATTTTGTTGTGAAATCGCCTTTTTTATAGAAAATTTATCTTCTTGATTGAAAATTCAACTGTTTCATTAAAAGTCTAACTACTTTTTTAGCATTTGATTTTATTACTTAAAGATTTAACTCTTTGTTTGAAATTTGAAATATTTTGTTGAAAATTTGTTTTTTTTTTTGTTTGAAAATTAATTTTTACAACTAAAAATTTTACTAATAGATTTCTGGCTACAAAATTGTTGTTATTAATTAAAAATTTTAGAAATTGATTGAAACAGTACTATTTTATTTTAAATTCGTATTTTTTGGTAGAAAATTAATCTTCTTTATTGCAAATTTAACTATTGGAATAAAGTAGGTTGTTAAATATTCGTTTCGTTAGTTAAAGATTCATTTATTTGGTTAAAAACTCAAATATATCGTAGAAAATTGAAAAATTTTAATTATAATTAAAGAACGTATCTTTTCAAGAAATTGTATCTCATAATTCTAAAATATAAGACTCCAGTTGTGTTGACATTTTTGTCTCGAGTGCAAACAACTACTATCTTTATTAAAAACCGTTGATATCTTCTAACTTATCATCATTAATCGAAAGTTCCCTATCCCAGCATATTTTTAGGTTTTCCCCACGTCATATTTTGTTAAATTTACTTGATTTAATCAACTTCAACCAGTTTTGATTGAAGTTGTAAATAAAAAACTAATGGACTTGTTATTCTATTTTTATTCGAGAATCAAACGTCACTCGTGATTAATTTTGTTTGGCAAATTTTAAAGGCTTGCTTTAAAGAATAATCCTCGTTATCCAATTGGGAATTATCTTCAATTTAATGGATGCAATGCACCACTAAGGGGGGCTTCTCCACTTTAGTCGCCTGTGCTTTGCAAGAATAAATTGAAACTCTTTTTATTTTTAGTTCACTGAATCTAAACAGGATGTTAACATTTTATTTATAGCATCACTTGGGGATGTCAATAAAATACGTTAACAATTGTAAGGTATCTTTGACAAAAAATGGAATAATGCAATATTCATGTAAAACAAAATATTTTTAACCGAAAAAAAATCAAATTTTTAATAAACAAAAATTTCAAATTTAAACTAAAGAAGTGAATTCAAAAAAATATAACTTTTAACAGACTAGTTGAACTTTCAACCAAGTAGTTAAATTTTAAACTACAAAAAGATGAATATTCAACCAAACAGTAATATTTTCAAGTGAAAACATGAATTTTTCAACAAGAAAATTATTGTTCTATAAAAAAACACGATTTTTGAACAAAATGTTAAATTTTTATAAAAATATATTAGTTTTTGAACAAATAGTTAAATTAAACAAAAAATATGAATTTTTAACAAAAAATTTAATTTTCAACCGAATAGTTTAATTTTCTGCCAAATGATCAAATCTTCAACCAAATTATAATTAATTCAGAACCAAACAGTTGCATTTTTAACCAAAAGGGATGAATTTTCAATCCAGTCGATTAATTTTAGACTAAACCAAAAAACGAATTTTTAACAAAATATCTGACTTTTCATTTAGAAAAGATCAATTTTCAATTAAAAATTTTCTTTTTTTCACTAAAAATGGAATGCTTCCATTGATTGTTACAAAAATGAAGTCTCAAAAAAACAAAAAAATACAATTAATTTTTAGCAAAATAGTTACATAAACTAAAATGATGAATTACAAAAAGAAATTTCAACAACAGTTTATCCCAAAAGATAATTTTTTAATTCAGAACATAATTTTTCTAACAATGAAATAGTTAAATTTGTAATCAAGGAAGTGAATCTTTAAGAAAAATTCATTTTTCAACAAAAAGGTTAATATTTTACTGAAAAAACATGAATTTTTAAAAAAATTGTTGAATTTGAATTCCAGAAGGATGAATTATCTTGAAAAGATTGAATTTTCAATTCAAAAATCTAATTTTTTAACAAAAAAAAAATATTTTTTTACGAAAAAGTTAAATTTTTATAAACATGGATTAATTTTTCACCATATAGTTAAGTTTTTACAAAAATATGAATTTTTAACTAAAAGTTTAATTTTCAACCGATTAATTTAATTTTCTACAAAATTCTTCAGTCTTCTACCAAACCAGCTTAGTTTAGAAAAAAAACTAGAAAATATCAATTTTTAATAAATAAAAAAAAATTATTGTTCAACGAAAAATGGAATAGGAACATTCTTAGTTTAAAAAATTTAGTTTTAACAAAAAAAATTGGTTTTAAAGAAAGTAGTTACTTTTTCAACCAAAAACATAAATTTTCAACTAAAATGATGAATCTTAAAAAAAATGAATTTTGAACAAAAGAATTTTCAACACCCAAAAGGTGACTTTTTAACACAGAGTACTAATTTTCTAACAATGAAAAAGTTAAATTTTCATAAAAACCGTTTCATTTTTAACAAAATATTTTAAATTTCTGCTAAATTGTTGAATCCTTAATCCAACCAGATTAATTTAGAATCACAAGGGTGCATTTTCAATCGAAAAGAATGAGTTTTCAATCAATAAGATTAATCTTCTACCAAAAAGACGAATTTTTAAGAAAAAGCATGAATTTTCAACTAGAAAAAATCAATTTTTAATAAAAAAAAAACATTAATTTTCAATGAAAAATGGAATAGGTGCATTCTTAGTTTAAAAAATTTAGTTTTAACAAAAAAAAACGAGTTTTCAACAAAATAGTTACATTTTCCACCAAAAACATACATTTTCTACTAAAATGTTGAATCTAAAAAAAACGAATTTTCAACAAAAGAGTACAACACAAAAGATGATTTTTTATTACAGACTACTAATTTTCTAACAATGGAAAAGTTAAATTTTCATAAAAATCGTTTCATTTTTAACCAAATATTTTAATTTTCTACTAAATTGTTGAATCCTTAATCCAACTAGATTAATTTAGAACCAAACAGGTGCATTTTCAATCGAAAAGAATAAGTTTTCAATCAATAAGATTAATCTTCTACCCAAAAAACGTATGGTTGACAAAATACATGAATTTTGAACTGGAAAATATCCATTTTCAATACAAAATATAATTTTTCAACAAAAAAAACCCGAATTTTAAACAAAAATTATGAATTTTTGAAAAAATGCAACCTAAAAAATTATTTTGTAACCCAAAAGACAAATTTTTGAAAAATAGAATGGTTAAATTTTCAACCAAGTAGATGAATCTATAACAAAAACAAAATAAATTTGTAACCAAGTACTTCTAATTTCAAAGAAGTAGTTGCATTTTTGACCCCCCCCCCCCTATCCTGTCACTAACAGTTTGTTATTCTGCCCCCCCCCCTCAAATTATTAGCGTAGTTTATGGATGGCCTCTTAGAAATAATTTTTATTTTATTTTTATTGAAAAAAAAAACGTGGGTGCCAAGCCTTCGGGTAAATATTTTGAGAACCGGAAATAAGATTAAAAATGAAAAATATAATTTTCAAGATATCCTCGTTGATTCACGACCTCTTGTATCCAATTGTTGTAATACATTTCCATTTTCATCGCAATCTTCTCTATCGACATCTTACGAAAAAATTAAACTCTTCTCCATCTCGGAATTTCTGGGTGACATTCTTTTTGGATAGATACTTTTTTTCTTTGTTTTTTAACCAGGGACAGTTGAATTCATTCCAGAGGCTGTTTAATATTTCCAGAAGCATCAGCGATTTCATTGTCTGAAAAAAGTTCAAAAAGTAACGTTTTTGAATGGTAATAACTACAACGATTTTTGAAATAAGTGAAATATGGCTGCATTACGACTTAGGGGATTTGAATAAATTACGTAATGTTTTTTTCTCAAATTTGGAAACCACTTAACGCCCCCGCCCCCATTTTTGTTTGGTCCGTGAATTTCGACCCCACTCCTCCTAGAATTACGTAATTTTTGACGAATTAATTTTATTGATGAAAATATGTAAAAATGTAATTATTAATACTTCAAGCAAGAAAAGATTTTAATTTTAAATGAAAAATAGTCCAAGAAAGATTTTTCAGTCAGCAAAGAAAAAAAATCACCCAAAATGTTAAATTTTTAATCTAGAAAGAAGAGATTTCTGTAAAACAGTTGTATTTTCTAATAAAAAACGGATTCTCAACAAAATATATCAATTTTTAACCAAATAGTGAAATTTTCAACCAAGCAGATTAATTTTATTCTGAAAAAGACGAATTTTCCACAAATAACATAAATTATTAATTAGGCAGTTGCGAAATTTTCAAGTAGAACAGATACATTTTTAACGAAAACTGGAACGCAGTTATAATTTACAGTTAAATTTAAAGTTAAAAATCTTCATTTTTAACAAAAGAAGTGAATTTTCAACAGAGCAGTTCAATTTTCAACCGAGAAGGTGAATTTTCGACTAAATTATTATTCATGAATCAAATGAATGAATTTTTAAAGAAGTAGTTCAACTTTCAACTTAAAATATGCATAAAGTTTCAACACAAAATATAATGCATAGTTGATATGTCTACCAAAAATATTTTATTATTAATGAAAAACAGTTGAATTCACCCAAAAAGACGCATTTTCAACAAAATACATACATTGTTAACCAGTTATTTAAATTTCCAATAATGACGATTAATGGTTCGACTAAAAAAGACCGGTTGAATTTTTAAACTGAAAAAGGTCCATTGTTAATTTAAAATAGAATGTAGTTAAATTTTTTGCAAACAAATTAATTTTCAATTTGAAAAAATCGAATTTTCTAACAAAATAGTTCAATTTTCAAACAAAAAAATTAATTTTCAATAAAAAAATTGAATCCTCAACTAAAACAGACTAATTTTGAACCAAACAGAATTTTTAACAAAGTGCATAAATTTTCAACAAAATTGTTGAATTTTCAACCAAAAGGATAATTTTTATAAAAAAAGGACGGATTTTCAACACAAAATGGTATAGGTAAAATTTCAGTTACAAAATTAAATCATAACTTTCAACAAAATTGTTACATTTTAAACCAATGAAATAAATTCTTCACCAGAATTATGAATCTTCTACGCAAATAAGAGTTTTGCATAAAGTATTTTATTTTTGGACCAAACAGTGGAATTCTCTACAAAAATTGTTCAATTTTTTTTTTTTTATCAACAAAGAAAAGAAATTTCGACCGAATCGTTGAATTTTCAAGAAAAAAGTTAATTTACAGCAAAACAGTTTAATTTTCTACCAAAATAATGGAATTTTCAACAAACAAGTTGAATTTTTAACCAAAAGGATGACTTTTTAATAAAATTGATTTTTGACATAGTAATTAAATTTTGAGCCAGATGATAATTTTTTTAATCAAAAAAGATCTTTCAGGCCGAAAATAATGAAGTTTTAACCGCAAACAGTCTGACTTTGTTACTGTTGGATTCTATTAATTCAGTTCGAATGTAAGTAGAAATGGGAAATAGGGGTTAAAATGAAATTTTTTTAGTTGAAAATTCAAATGTTCTGTCGATAAGGCAAAGGCGTCATTTTGGGTTAAAAATTCAACTATTGTTGTAGAAAAATCATTTCATTGGTTAAAAATTTAACTATATTGTTGAAAAATTGTTTTTTTTTATCGAAAATAATTGTTTTCATCTGAAAATTTAACTATTCGTTTTCTAGTGAATAATTTAACTTCTAGGGTAAAAGTTGAACTACTTTGTTAGAAATTCAGTTTTTTGCTTAAAAATTCTTGATTTTATCTGAAAATAACGAAAATTTCACTATTTTTGGAGCTACTTTCTTGAAAATTCGTTTTTTTTTTTCGTTAACAATATAGTTAAGTTTTTGAACTGGAAATTTGACAATTTCTTTTTCGATGAAAATACGCCTTTTCTGCAGAAATTATTTTTCTTTTTTAAAAAGTCACGTTTTTTGTTGAAAATTGAACTACAATATGGTTAAAAATTAATTTACTTTATTGAATTAATTTTTGCAGAAAATTCATTTCTTTGGCTGAAACATTATTTTTTCAAATAATTGTTTGTAACATGAAACGTAACTGTTTTGTTTTTAGTTGAAAATTCAACTGTTTGGTTCTAAATTTATATATTTTGTTCAAAATTCGTATTTTTTTTGTGTAAACTGATTCTTTTTGGTTGAAAATTGGACTATTTTGTTAAAAATGCATTTTTATGAAAAAATAATTTTTTAAACTGAAAAGTAAATTATAATTTTTGGTGAAAAAATTTCTTTTTTATTTGAAATGACATGTGTAGAAAATCTTCAAAATACATCTATTTTAATTAAAAATTGAACTATTTCGTTGAAAATTAAAGAATTGGGTTAAAATTCATTTCCTTTTAAAAATTGATTTTTTTGTTTGTTGAAAACTTATATTCTTTAACCTAAAATTTAATTCTATTTTTAGTTAAAAATTTATCTTTTTAAATGAAAATTTATCTTGTAGGTTGAAAGCTGAATTATTTTGTTAACAAATTCGTTTTTTTTGTAAACAATTAAGATTTTTGCCTAAAAATTCATCTGTTTTAGTTAAAAACTGAAATATTTCGTTGAAAAGTAATGTTTTTTGTTTGCAAACTGACGTGAATCTAGTTTAGGTGGAGTAATCGACTATAAATGTATGTAATCCGTAATCCATTCATTTTGAGACCAAAATTTAAAAAGAAGCGTGATTTAATTGAAAGTCAGTATTGAGGAATTTTTTTGTCGTTGGTGACAAATTCCGACTCAAAATTGAGAAATTCTGAATGGAGGATCCAATATGGTGATATAAAATGCAAAAGGACGCGTGATTTAATTGAAAGTCAGTATTCAGGAATTTTTATGTCGCTGGTGACAAATTCGGGCTCAAAATTGAGAAATTCTGAATGGAGGATCCAATATGGCGGAATAACATGCAAAAGGACGCGTGATTTAATTGAAAGTCAGTATTTAGGAATTTTTATGTAGCTGGTGACTAATTCGGACTCAAAATTGAGAAATTCTGAATGGAGGATCCAATATGGTGATATAAAATGCAAAAAGACGAGTGATTTAATTGAAAGTCAGTATTGAGGAATTTTTTGTCGCTGGTGACAAATTCGGACTCAAAATTGAGAAATTCTGAATGGAGGATCAAATATGGCGGAATAACATGCAAAATACGAGTGATTTAATTGAAAGTCAGTATTGAGGAATTTTTTTGTCGTTGGTGACAAATTCGGGCTCAAAATTGAGAAATTCTGAATGGAGGATCAAATATGGCGAAATACCATGCAAAAAGACGCGTGATTCAATTGAAAGTCAGTATTCAGGAATTTTTATGTCGCTGGTGACAAATTCGCGCTCAAAATTGAGAAATTCTGAATGGAGGATCCAATATGGCGGAATAAAATGAAAAGGACGCGTGATATAATTGAAAGTCAGTATTTAGGAATTTTTATGTCGCTGGTGACTAATTCGGACTCAAAATTGAGAAATTCTGAATGGAGGATCCAATATGGTGATATAAAATGCAAAAAGACGAGTGATTTAATTGAAAGTCAGTATTGAGGAATTTTTTTGTCGCTGGTGACAAATTCGGGCTCAAAATTGAGAAATTCTGAATGGAGGATCCAATATGGTGATATAAAATGCAAAAAGAAGAGTGATTTAACTGAAAGTCAATATTCAGGAATTTTTATATCGCTGGTGACAAATTCGGGCTCAAAATTGATATATT
>JAAAKG020063521.1:0-17713 GCA_010014905.2 Druon quercuslanigerum | reverse complement strand
AATATTAACCGGGCACTTCAAAATCCCATTTAATTATCATGGGGAAATTTTGAATTTTCGAAAAATTGAACTCCTGTTCCAGGGTATTATAAAAACGTGCCAAGTTTTTTTTAGCAATTTAAGAGGAGTGTTTACGAAATAAAACCATACTAATAAATTCCCCCCCCCCCCCCAGAAACCTAAATATAACCTAAAAATAAAAACACTACATTATTACGTATTATTTTTACTTTTCAGTAAATTACGTCGTCTTTTCAATACGAATAATTACTAATAGAAAATTTGAATATTTATCATCACTTTTTAAACATTTTTCCATTGTTTAAAACAATATGAATTATTTGAACAATTATTTATTTTCATAAAATATATAAAATAATCGTATTTTCTGATTGAAATGTAATTGTTTCTCATTGTTTGGAGTAGTGCTTTTTTCTAAAAACATTGTGTAATTATTTAAATAATTATTTATCGTCTATTTTGAAAATTGCTAAAAATTAAGCCCGAGATATCAACTTTTTTTTTAAATTAAAGTCCTATGTTACGTCTTGTTAAATAATACTTGATACATTTATTTGAATTCTGAATAAATTTCTATTTGTTTAAACAAGCTCAAGCAGCATTCTTCCTATAAATGAAAAAATGAATTAAAATATAACACATACAATTATGATTTTGACTGTATAGCGTATAGAAAGAATAAATTTATCGCTTTTTAATTCTTTAAACACACATAATTTGTTTAAATAAATACTTTCATAAAAATACTTATAAAATCATAATTAATTGTATTTCTTCTTTTTTATTTTATTTTTTTAGTTATCAAAATATTACTGCCTGAGAAAATTAAAATTGTTTAAACAAATAGAAATTTGTTAAACATGAGAAGAAATGTATCAAAATTATGTAATTATTCATAAAAAAGTAGCATAGGTTACCACAATAATTAATTGTTTAGACAATCATATAGTGTTTTTAGAAAAATATATTTATTTCAATCACTTTAAAAGATTTTTTTACACGTTTTAGGAATAAATCATTGTTTTAATAAATTGAATTTGCTTAAGCAATTAAGAAGTGTTTTAAAAGTCATGATAAATATTCAAGTTCTTCATTAGTATTTATTTGTATGAAAAAGAGTACGAAATTTGATGAAAAATAACAATAATACGTAAAAATGTAGTTTTTTTTCTTTCAGGATCATATTTTTGACACGCCCCTTAAATCCCTAAAAAAAACTTGGCACGTTTCGATGAAACCCTGAAACATGAGTTCAATTTTTCGAAAATTCAAAACTTCCCCATGTTAATTAAATAGGACTTTGAAGTATCCGGTGAGACAAGTTATTGTTAAATTATCTGAAAGAAAGTCCGGATTTTCTTTCTCCGGAAATTTAAACTTTGGGGAGGGGGGATGTCTGGCCCTCTAGAGTGAAACAAAATTTTGCAATGTATTTTTGGACCACCCTAATATTCATATAATATAATAAACATTACAATTTATTTATTAGTAATTTATTAGAATATAGATAATGTCAGTAATATTTGAAAAATTTCAGGAAAGTGGGAGATAGTTGTCACTCAAATGAGAATTAAAAGGCTATCTCTGAGTCGAATGTGTCGTGAGCTTATTGGACCATTTTTTATGCGGACGCGTTCGTCGAAACAAAGAGGGTCACTTGGAGAGTCCACTTTCGCACGCGAGGTTTCACCCTCTACACTAAAATGAGACGTTACGCTAATAGTATTATTTCCTTTACGATTCCGAAGACGAGGGTGAAGCCGATCGATGAATTCCTGAAAGGATGACTTTGGTTCACAAAAATAATAAAAAAAACTATGCAATAATAAAAATTACATAAAGGCAAAGAAATTTTATTTAAAATGATAGTAAAAAAGAAATTTATTTTTTAATAACAAATTAATGAGTTATTAATTAATGTAACTTAGCTTTGGGGAGTAACAAAACGAAGATATTTCATTCTTCCAATGTTTAGACGCAGTGGGTATAAACAATAAGTTTTATTACGTCGATTTAAAAATTGTATGTACAAAAATTATCAATTTTACAAAAAATTTTAATAAAAAAATATTCTGTTTTGTTATAATCAAATGGATTTGAGTAAATGTAATTTTTAATTCAAACATTTTTGAGGTAATATTAAAACAAACAAACTGGATTCTCCGCCAATAGAAAATCAAGAACCAAAACTTTTTTCGCACAGCTTGGTTTTCATCATGAGACAAATTTCACAGTCATTACAAATTTCATTCTGGCTCTATTCTTTTTAAAAATCGAAGTAAAATCTCCCATTGCAATTTTAATAACTAGTGAAACCATGCATAAGAAGGTCTTTATTATAAAATTGAGTGCAAAGTCGTTACAACCAAAGTGTCACACACTACATTATCATTCATTTAATTGCCCATAATAAATGCAAGAATGCAGAACGAGGTCTTTATTTTTAAATTAAGTGCAAAGTCGTTACAATAAAAGTTTATTACTTTACATTTTCATTCATTTATTTGCCGATAATAATCAGTGCAAACATACGCAGGGAGCTCTCCACTAAAACATGGAGTTCAAAGCCGTACGTATTTTAATGGGGCTCTATTCTTTTAAAAAATCAAAGTAAAATTTTCCATTAAAATTTTAAAAGCTAATGCAACCGCGTCACAAAAAATGTTGCAAGCACTACATAATTATTCATTAAAGTTCCAATGAAAAACGCAAACATAAACAACGAGGTCTTAACTGAAAACTGGAATGCAAATTCGAGTGGAAATTTAGACCAACTTTGACGTTGCAGATTCTCATTAGAACCTGCTTTGTCGCTATTTATGACTATAGCACCTGCTTTAAACTTTGAACTTCTAGAGAATGAATCATTAGAGCCTACTTTGACTCCATTTCAAGCTATAGGCTCTACTTTGAATTTTTAGAGGAGTCTGCACATGCAAGAAACTACTTTGACGTTTTAACACCTCCCTGAAGCTACTTTGAATCTTTAGATCCTACATTTTTATAACTCAAGATCCTACTTTGAGGCTGTTCAATCTCCCCTTCAATACTGGCCTACTTTGAATCTTTACAGCCTACAATGTTCGAACTTCACTAAAATAAAGTTAAAATGATTTATTGCTTAGGTTAATTGAACTCATTGGTCATCTTAATAACTGAATTCACATTCAATTAACAAAAATATTTAATTCAAGATTTAACCTAATTGTCATTAATTATTTATGTATGAATGAATACTTTTTTGCAAGGAAATTAGACATTCTCAATCAATGAACTCGAATTAACTTAAATGTATTACACTTAACATCAAAATGAACTGACCTTCACAAATATTTAATTGTTTTCCTGCTATTTCAATTTTTTTCAACTGAGTCAGATTGAAATTGAGGTTAAAGAAAACCGACACCACCGCTCGCAGCGGCAAAGATTAGTAGTTAATAGAGCGGATAATTTAAAGTTCAAAAGGGCAGTCTTAAAGTCTCTGAATTAAAAATAAAAATATTCGTCTGTATATTCTACAAGATTTAAATATTTAATTATGCTTAACTTTTCCTTTCAAAACGTGTAAGCCGCATTTTATCTTACACATTTTCTCTTATAAAATCGAAAAATTACAAGTTCAGGTTTTTGTGAAAGTTTTTATTAAATTTGCTTATTAATTTAAAACAAGTAAATAATTTCGCTTTTGAACAAATAAGCTCATTATATGTAATACTCTGTCAGAAACATTGAAACTTTGAGATATAAATAGCCTGCATAGAAGATTAAGTTTTTTTGAAGTAGTACGACTAGTCCCCGACCAGGCCCCGACTTGAAATGTTCAGTAAAAAGATGCCAAGTAGCCACGAACCAGTCCCCGACTAGATACTGAGGTATCAGGTTATGTTGTTCTTCTGCATACTCTCTACGATGCCTGCCATTGGCCAGAGCGCCCCACCATGGAGAGAGGACGCACCTGATTATTTTTTTAAATAAAACTTGATTGGCCAATCAGGTGCGTCCTGTCTCCATGGTGGGGCGCACTGGCCAATCGCAGGCATCGTAGAGAGTATACATAAGAACAGCATAACCTGATACCTCAGTTCCAGGTCAGCCCTGAAGAAGTGAACTGCAATGTTCACGAAACGTCGGCAAAATTCAAAGTTCTGTACACAATTGAAACCTGAAATATCTACTTTATCAGAATGAATCATCGTGAAAGTATTAAATCAATTGTTAAATAAATGATGATTAAGTACCCGCAACTTTAAAAGTAATAATAAAAAGCTCGTTGTGCATGGTATGCTGTTGAGATTCTAATGGGATATTTTACTTTGGGTTTTCAAAAGAATAGAACCAGAATAAAATTTGTAATGACTTTGCACTCCATGTTTCAGTGGAGACCTCGTTGTGTATGTTTGCATTTATCATTCGCAATTAAATGAATGATAATATAGTGTCTGAAAATTTTATTGTAATGGCTTTTCACTTGATTTCATAATAACGACCTCGTTTAGCATGGTTGCATTAGCTTTTTAAATTTTAATAGGAGGTTTTACTTAGATTTTTTAAAACAATAGAGCCAGAATAAATTTCATAACGACTTCCCGATCCGAAATTTAGGGCCTACTTTGAGGCCTTAACTCCTACCTTAGTAGGCGCTGAAAGCAGTAAAGTAGGTTCCAAATAAGCAGCGATTTCAATGTAATTTAGACCCTACTTTGACGCTAAAAGTTCCCGAAATTGGCCGTTTTTCCATTTTAGCGTCAAAGTAGGGTCTATATTTAAGAAAAATTAGACCCTATTTTAAAGCTTAACCTATCGAGTACACACTGGGTCAAAAAAACCCTGTAACCGACTTTGACCAGAAATAGAATAAAATTTCTAAATCTACGGAGTATCGAACACCTACACCGCCTAGCAGTCAGGCTAAACATTCGAGTTAAAAGTCTATGAAAAAGACATACTCATAAGGTATAGCCCACAAAACTATTAACTCTCTTTTTCTAATTGAATATTTATTATCATACGACGTTATGTAAATGTAAAGTATATGAACTGTTAACAGGAATATCATTAAAATAATTTTAAAATTAATAATTTTAATCGATTGGGATTTTTTCTGTAATATTTCGTTTTTCCCCATTGTAGACTTTTTTCACAATGACAGGAAATGCAATTTTTTCCGAACACTTACAGTTTTTCATGAAGATGGAAATTTTTTCTTTAAAAAAGAAACAGGATACAGATAGATTTTCCGTTCCTATACGAGGCATGAAAGCCTGCACTAGTACCTGACAGGGCACTGATCAGTTTTTTCTAGACTAGATATTCTGATAGGGGCCCGAAATAGTTTTTTCTGGACTGGATATTCTGATAGATGTCCCAACCAGTTTTTTCTGAACTAGATATTTTTATAGAGGCCCCAATCAGTTTTTTATAAATTATGTATTATGATGAGGACCCCATGGGAACCCAACTTTAAGTAGGGAAAGATGGGGAAATTTCAGCACGGGCAATTGTCTCGTCGTCCCGAAATTCGAGATTGGTAGTCACAAAGTATTTATTTAAATACTTCAAATTAAAAATTTATTAAAAGCATTTATTTATACATAAATAATTTTTTTTCAATGTTCAATCACGGAAAATATATTCTCTTGATTAAAAATGCTGAAAATTTGTGTGAGAATGATATTCATCATGGAAATTTACTAAATTTTGTCGATTAATAAGTCATAATAAACATTTTTATCAATAAATAATGAGTCATTGTGTTATCAACAGCCATATAGGTAATTGTGAATCTCTAAAAATTAAAGCAATAAAATATTTTGTTTCGCTAACAACAAATACTATGAATGAAATAAAAAATTTTAAAAATATATTGAAATATATATTTAATGATTATAATTAAATATACTGATTGTTATTTAACTTTTATTAGATTTCATGGAGAAAATAATTTGTTTCCAAGGAATCATACCAGTTTTTCAGTGTTTTGTTCATTTTTGTTACTCACCTATAACAATTAAGAGTTTCTGAAACATTTTCTTAGAGAAATATTACTATTTACTTGTCTACGATGAGATTTAGTAGGAAAAACTATTTCTTTTCGTGAGAAAATCTTCACTGTTTTAATTTTTCAATTATATTTGTTCGAGAATAAGAACAGCCAAATTTACGAGAAATAATTTACTACTTATCTCGAATTTCGGGACGACGAGACAATTGCTCGTGCAGAAATTTCCCCATCTTTCCCTATTTAAAGCTGTGTTCCGATGGGGTCTCTATCATAATATCTAGCCTAGAAAAAACTGGTTGGGCCACTATAAAAATATCTAGTCCAGAAAAAACTGATTGTACCTCTATCAGAATATCTAGTCCAGCGCAAACTATTTTGGGCCCCTATCAGAATATCTAGTCTAGAAAAAACTGATCAGTGCCCTGTCAGGTTCTAGTGCAGGATGATGCGCCTCGTATAGGTACGGAAAATCTATCTGTATCCTGTTTCTTTTTTAAAGAAAAATTTCCATCCTAATGAAAAATTGTGAGTGTTCGTAACAAATTACATTTCCTGTAATTATAAAAAATAGTCTACAACGGGGAAATACGAAATATTACAGGAAAAAAATTTCAATCGATTAAAATTATTCATTTAAAAATAGTAATGAGTATTTATTTAGAAATAGAGCGTTTTAAATTTATTTAACTGTATCTTATGAGTATTGCTTTTTCACCCACTTTCAACACGAAGGTTTAGCGTAATGGTTAGAAATTTTATTTGTAATATAATGCTTAAAAAAATAATATATGTATTCACTCTAGGACCATTAATATTCAAAGACGAAATACTCGCAATCAATTGATTTTATATTTTTTAAATACCTTTTTTTGTCATATCAATTAAACATTTAACTCAATTAAATATTTGTCGGTCCTACCAATCGTAGGCGATAAAAGGGCACTCTTGTTGGGGCCTGTCCAGAATTTCTAGCTAGAACCTGGCTAAAACAGCGTTACAGAACTAGTCAGCCCCTCTCCATTTTCCCGAGCAGTGCCTGATTAGAAATAGGGAAATCTATCCAGGGGCCAACTAAACCCTGATCGGAATTTCTACTTTGGTGATTATAAAAGCAGTACTGTTATTGTTAATTTAAACTTATTTCCTGATGAATATTAGGTTGAATCTTGTATTAAATATTTGTATTTTTTAGTTTAATTGTACCAATTATGATTCTGAACGACTTTTTAACAATCTTTGTTTAATAAGGAGATAAAAAGCTATTCTTATTGAAATAGGAAAGTTTGAAATTTAAGATATTTAAATAAGATTAAAATCAAATTCAAAATCTTTTGTAACGTCCAATAATCAATTTAATGTGAAAAATTAAAATGTTTTTTTTATTTTGATCTGATAATGGTAAATATAGAAAAGAGGAAATAAATAAAACAGAGAAGGAAGGGGATTAGGTTGATTGCCTTCTCATTTTTCTTTCCACTTTTTTATTTTTGTTCAAATGGAAAACAACAATTTGACATTGTATTCGTTTAAGTAATACATATCAAAAAATCAAATTTAAATATGTAGGCTTATGTTCTTTTAAGGAGTGTAAGGCAGAATAATTCTAAATAACAGGCCAAATTTATATTAAACTCTTCAAGAATGTTTTCAAATATTTAACGACACGGAATGTTATGTTAATGTTATTCAAATACCTGTTTTAGATTTAAAAATATTTAAGACCTTAAGTTATTGGACAAGTGTTAATGTTTTTTATCGGAGACATCCTAACGCGTTCCGTTAGCTAAATCGTTTGTGGCGTTAGCCGTTTGTTAAATACTCAGTGCTTGATATTTATATCGCAGATATTATTTTATTTTTTCTGATAAATAACAAATATTACACTATTTTTATTCATCCCTTGGTGTGGTAATATAGAAAACCTGCTTTGATGCCACAAGTGCTACATGTAGTAGTTTAACCCTTCGAGTACATACCTATTTTTTTGAACTATTCGTAAACACTGGGCCACAATGGCCCAGTGCACTTTTTAGTTGTCTATAACTTCACAACTACTGAAACTTTTTAATTACAAAAATTTAGAGGTATACTTTCAAGTATTTTTAAGAAATTTGTAAGTATTATACGTGTATTTAGAATCCTTAAAATACTTTAAGAAATTCGCAAAAAAGTTTTTTTTTGCCAAAAAACTATTTTTTTAATTATAAAAAATTAAAAAAAAAGCTTTTGTTATACAATGATGTAGTTACTCATACTTATTTATAACCAACACAATCATTGCACATGCATGCGCGATCGTCATCGTTTATTGATCGCTGGGCAGATGGTATTGGCCGTGTGCCCTTGCACAAGCTTAAAAAAACGTTTTTGGCACTTTTTCACTAAAAAAGCGTTCATAATTGATGAAAAAAAATCCAAATTTCGGTAAATTCGACGTGAACTGCACACATGGGTCACACTGACCCTGTTTCGATTTCAATCGCTTCTCAACGACGACTGATGAGTCCTCACGCTACAGAAACTATCTTAAACTTTATTCGGACCATCGAACTATACTTAAAAGGCGACGGTACCGCAATTTTTTCAAACGCCTAAGCTCTATTTCTGTTCAAAGCCGGTTACAGGGTATTCATTACCCAGTGTGTACTCGAAGGGTTAAGCTTCAAAGGAGGATCTAATTTGTCTTAAATATAGACCCTACTTTGACGATAAACGTGAAAAAAAACTGCCGATTTCGGGCACTTTAAACGTCAAAGTAGTGTCTAAATTACATTGAAATTACTGCTGATTTAGAATCTACTTTACTGCTGCCAGCGCCTACTAAGGTAGTAGTTACGGTGTCAAAGTAGGCCCTAAATTTCGGCTCGGTAAGTCGTTACGAAATTTATTCTGGCTCTATTATTTTAAAAAATCTAAGTAAAACCTCATATTAAAATTTAAAAAGATAATGCAGCTATGCTAAACGAGGTCGTTATTATGAAATCAAGTGAAAAGCCATTACAATAAAATTTTCAGACACTATATTATCATTCGTTTAATTGCGAATGATAAATGCAAACATACACAACGAGGTCTCCACTAAAACATGGAGTGCAAAGTCATTACAAATTTTATTCTGCCTCTATTCTTTTGAAAACCCAAAGTAAAGTATCCTATTAGAATTTCAACAGCATACCATGCACAACGAGCTTTTTATTATTACTCATAAAGTTGCGCATACCTAATTATCATATATTTAATTTTTAATAATAAATTCAAATATGCACAAGGAAGTCTCCACTAAAACATGAAGTTCAAAATCATTAAAATAATTTTCCCAGAGTTTCAAGTAAGAAGTCCATTGCCCATGTAGAAATAACCCTATGTGGCCCTATCACAAGTCGGGCACTAATCAGGAGCTATTCGAGTTATTAATTTTGACAAAGTACCCAGTCGGGGACTCTTCGGGAACTAGTTGGGCTTTTTGTTGTCAAAATTTCAGTCGGATCCTGGTCGGTGGTTGGTCAGGGGCTGGTCGGGCCTTTTTGTTCAATAGTTTCCGTGCGGGTAATCTTCAGGCTCTGGTCGGGAGCTAGCGGGGCTCTGGTCGGGTTATTCTTATGTTTGAGTTTGCGGCAAGGTGTAATAAAATGAGGTTATTTCTAAAAAAGGGTAATGATTTTTTTATTCTGAAACACTAAGAATACATTTAACGATATTTTTTTTAATTTTTCAATTTTCAGAATAGCCTGATATTACAATTTTTTCGTTTTCATAAGAAAAAGTTTATAAGTCCAAAGACGACTTACGTATTTAAAATGTATTTTTTTCAAAGAAGATTCGGTGAAGGAATAAAAATGTTAAGAAGAAATTACAATTCGATTGAAACATTTGTTACGAAATATATTTTTAGCTTTTTCCTGATAATGTAGAAAACGTAAAACAAATAATAAATAAGCAGTAATCCTGAAATTGAGATATAAAAAGAGCTCTATTGCCAAATTAAATACAGAAATTTGTAGCAAAATTATTAGTTTCCATAATGTATTTAATTGATTAATAATTAGGTCACGCACTACCATAATATAAATATTTAAATTTTCTGCTCCTTTTTGGTTATTTCATGATAATGTAGATTCCTATTATTTCAATATAGTTGTTGTCGACCTTTCGCAGTACACAATAGAAACATCAAAAATTATTTGTCGCATTTCGTCACAAGCGTGATAAAAGTAGATTAAGAAATTTGTTTGTGTGGTAAAAAAATTGTTCGCTCCAACTCAAACAAAAGTCCGTTTAACTTCTGTTAATAGTTCTTTTATAATAATTTTCAATCAATTGAAGCTACAATGTTATATTTTTTCAAAATTGTCTTTTTGTCACGTGAACGCCTACAATTTCCGGAGACCCATGCCAAACCATGCCTGACCGTCGCGTTTGGTTTTTTTAGCATTTCATTATTTAATGGAAAACGACTTTCCAAAAAAGTAAACGAAGACGACCTTTGAGTTGCACACCATTTAGGAGACGACAAATCACATTTACAAATAGGTAGAAAAAATGTATTGTTGTACGATGAAAATATTTAAAGCATGCAACTGACGAAAGCAATTTTATCATTTGTACAGGTTATGTTCGCCTCCTAATACTTACGTACATAGTTTCATTTGTTGCTTTATGTTTTCGAGAAACTTTTTCTATCATATTTGAATAAATGGATATATATTACGAATTATAACTGTAAATTCACAAACGCTTTCTCCTGAAAATTATCTTTTTAGCCCTAAATTTTATTTTTTGGGTGGAAATTAAATAATTTTCTAAAAAAGACATTCTTTCTGTTGCAAGTTCAACTGTTGTGTTAAAAATTCGTCTTTTTGGGTTAAAAATTCAGTTCATTTCTAGAATTAACCTTTTCTTTAAAATTCATATTTTATTGCTCATAAGTTAACTGAAATCTCTTATAGATAAAAAGTTATTCTTTTTTAACATACATATTGCTCCATTCTTGGAAAAAATTCATCTGTTTCGTTAAAAATCAAACTTTTTCCTAGAAAATTAGCTTTTTGTTCAAAATCTTTCTCTAAAAATTTGTATGTGTATAAACATTTAACTATTTTCTTAAAGTTTTTATTTTTAATTCATCTAATATACCAGAAATTTTAGCTTTCACGAATAAAAATGCAACGGTTCGGTTAAAAATTCAACCTCTTTTCTGAAAGTTTGCCTTTTTTATCATAAAATTCACCTATTTTAGCGGAAATTACATCTTTCTTAGATAAAATGCAACTATTTTGGTAGAAAAACTTCTGCTTTCTTGACCAGTGAACTATTTCGCAGAAAATTTACTTTTTGTTGAAATTTAATATTTTGGTGTTGAAAAAACAACTGAAATATATTTGAGTACAAATTTTAACTTTCTTAGAACCGAATGCAACTATTTTGTAGCGAATTCAAGTATTTAGTTAAAAATTCATCCTTTTTGGCTAAAAAAAATTTGTCTTTTTGTATTTAAAATTAAAATTTTTTCGTAGGAACTTATAGCATGTTAAAAACTTTACATTTTAATCTTGAAAAGTCAACTGGAATATTTTTTGGATGAAAACGAAACTATTTGGTTAAAAGTCTTCCTTTTTGATTCAAAATTTGGCTTTTGGGACTAAAAATTGAATTTTTTTTCGTAGAAAGTTATTTCTTGTTAAAAAATTTATATTTTAATTTTAAAAAGTCTACTGGAAAAAATTCATCTATTTTAGTAGAAATATAAAAGAAAGAAAATAATTTTCTTGGTTTAAAATTTGATGTTTGATATGTTGGATATGAATGCATGAAATTGAAAATTCGTCTTTTTGGCTTGAAAGGTTCAACAATTTAGATTAAGTTTTATTTCTTTTTGGAGCGAAAAATTTTCATTTGGTGAAAATTCGCAATCTTGGTTTAAAAATTATTTTTTTATTTATAAATTTCAGCTTTTATTGAAAAATAAACTATGACACTTTTTTGTTGGGAATTTATCTTTCTAGATTAAAAATGCAAATATTATGTTCGAAATGTAATTATTTAATTGCAAATTCAAGTATTTTGTTAGAAAGTCATTTGTTGTAGTAGAAAATACTTTTTTGGTTAAAGTAAATGAAAAAATTGGAACATTTTACTAACAAAACATTTGTGTAAACTAAAAATTACGTACAGTAAAAACAGGGGGGGGGGGGGGTAGAAATATTTTGTTACGGTTCGTTATATGGGGATGGGGTTCTCAGACATGTGCCTAAGAATAGGCAGCGAATAAATGGTTAAATATTTTAGGAAATTATGAAAATGCCGTCAATCGACTAAGTTTTTCAATATTCATGGGTAAGCATTTTCGCAAGACAGTGAAGAGTTAAATGAAAAAGTTGATATTATTGATTAAAATAAAAATAATTATTCACGTAATTATAGTTCTCATGTATTACCCATATGATAAATTCTTTTAAAAAAGTAAATACGAATCTCCTGAAAAAAGTCTTCACTATGATTTCCAAAGTTGGTTTTTCAGATATACTAACACAAAATTATAAGGCACTGTATTAAAGTATAACACAGTTGCTATAAACACTCCGTTTTGGAAATATTCGTTGAAAATAATTTTTTCGAAACAATTTTGTATTATCATATGACCCCTACTAGTACCCGACCAGGGCCGGACTAGGATAAGTCAGGTCACCTGACTAGCCCCCGACTAATCTACCGTGACGCTACTGGTCAGGGGCTAGTCAAGTGACCTGACTAGCCTCCGACTTTTAGTGGGGTCAACTGATCGGGAACCAGACTAGTTCCCCATTTGAATTTCTACACGGGTGGTATCGATACTAAAATAAATATTCCTTCGAGAAATAATCAATTTGAGATCATTACGAAACGATTGAACTAATATCTCAATTGTTCCGAATCGTGTTTCTTAATTGTGCCAATACGATTGAAAGCGATTGACCATTAAGCATTTTCAATTTTTCTAATTGTGCACTTGGAATTAACTATTTAAAGACAGTTATTTATCTTTTTTGGAATGATATAATTCTTGAACAGTATCTAGTCGGGGACTGGTTCGTGTCTACTTGACATCTTTTTGGTGAACATTTCAAGTCGGGGCCTGGTCGGGGACTAGTCGTGCTACTTCCAAAAAACCTGATCCTCTATGCAGGCTGTTTATATGTCAAAATTCCTAGGCGGGTTCTCGTCGGGCTCTGGTCAGTCTATTCTTGTTTTAATGTTTCCGGCACAGTGTGATACAGGGTGGACAATTTTAATCTATCCACCCCAAAATCTCCGGAAATAAGCGGTATACAAAAAAATTGTTCAGGCAAAAGTTGCTCAGGATAATGGGGGCCATCTTTCTGTAAAATATTTTTTGGCCTTGAGATTTATATTCAAGGTTATTTTAAGGCTACATTGATTTTTTTACACGGCAAACCATATTTTTATAATTGGATTCTGAAAAACGGGAAATTTTACGTCCGAAACGATAGTTAAAGTCAATTTTCACAAGGTCAAATAAAGGTTAAACTGAGGTCAAATTTCAAAATCATGCAGAACATGATTTTTTTGTTTTATTTGTTTAACACGTATAGGCAACACAAAGCTGGGGTGGATTTGGGACCAACGACCTTGATCGCCTTGACCTTTAGCATAACTTGGAAGGTCAAAGTGTTTGTTTTCTTTAACTAAAACACCAAAAACAAAACCCTTAAACTCACAAGCTCCAAACCAACAAACTTCACACTTTGACCTTCGAATGATGGTCTAATGATAATCATGTTCTACATGATTTTTGAAATTTGACCTTGATTTATCCTTTATTTTACCTCGTGAAAATTGACTTTAACTATCATTTCGAACGTAAAATTCCCACTCTTTTAGAATCTAATGTGAAAAATAGGGGTTCCATTTTATAAAATCAATGTGACGTTCAAATAACCTTGAAAATTTATCTCAAAGTCAAAACCGATTTTGCAGAAAGATGGCCCCCAATGTCCTGAGCTACTTTTGAGATTTTGGGGTGGACAGAATAAAATAGTCCACCCTGTATATAATTAGTTAATCTGTTTAAAAGCGCAATTATTTACTTTTTTTTAATTAATAAAAAAGTTTAATAAAAATTTTCACAAAAACCTGAACTTGTAATTTTTTGTTTTTATAAGAGAGCATGTGCAAGATAACATGCGGCTTACATGTTTGAAAGGAAAAGTTAAACACAATTAAATATTTAAATCTTGTAGAATATACAGACGAATATTTTTATTTTTAATTCAAAGAGACCTTAAGACTACCTTTTTTTGACTTGAAATTCCCCGCTCTATTTAATACTAATCTTTGCCGCTGCAAGCGGTAGTGTCGATTTTTTAAACATCAATTTCAATCTGACTCAGTTAAAAAAACAAAATTAAAATAGAAGGAGAACAATTAAATATTTGTGAAGGTCAGTTCATTCTTATGTTTAGTGTAATACAGTTAAGTTAATTCGAGTTCATTGATTGAGAATGTCCAATTTTAGTACTTTTGGTATAGAATACTTGAAATCGAGAGTTAGAATTCTACTCTGAACAAACCGAACTCCTAATTTATTTCACGCACGGAGTTTCAACATTTAAAATTAGAAATACTGCCTGTAGATGGCCATATTTCTATATTTTTAATAAAAATTTGGAAATTTGGGAACCGCGAAAAATACCAAATTCTTTTTTTTGAGTAAAATGGAAAAATGGAATTTTGAGATTAGGATTTGTGTCTCACACTTATTTGGTAAAATTTCAAGTAAATTAAACAAAATGAAGTATAACATTGATTCTCTAACCATTTAGAAGTTATTCTATTTGAAAGAGTAAACTAAAATGCTATTTTAAATCTAGAATAATTTTTGTTCTCACAAAAAGTGTGGTGTTAAAAATATTGTAGTCCTTGAATGTGGTTTTAATCGTATTTTTCATCATATAAAACTAATTTGAATTTCCGAGTGTAGTTTTCATTTATTGCATTTTTAATAAAGATTTTGAAAAAACTATAATCGAATTCCCGGAGAAAATAGTCTTAACTTTAAGACATATATATACACGTTTCAACTCTATTCTACGTCACTAGAATAACGTTTCATTGTAAAATAAACATTTGGAGATCTTTAAGTCAACACTATTTTTGTTAAGACAGTCGTGTTATTCTACGGACCCTACCAGTGCCCTACTAGACCCCGGCTAAGATAAGTGGGGCTTACTGGCCAGCCCCCGACTAATTCACCGTGACGGCACTGAACGCGGACACTTATCAGTAGCCCCGATTAGCCCCCGACTAAAAGAGGGGCCAACTAGTCGGATACCCGACCAGCCTTACATTTAATCAAAATAAAAAAGTTGATTTGAAATTGGTGAAAAAATTTATTTTTTATTTTTTATTATGCGCTCTTGAATTTTTGATTGTAGTAAAAATTTCATAAATGTTCATTTGTTTTAAAATCAAATGAGATTAAAAATAAAAGTAGACATATATTTAAAAGGTGTGAAAGTTCAGAAAAGCGATTGAATATTATTTTATTATTTCAAAAAGTACCAGGATGTTATTAATTGAATAGAGTTAAACAATTAAAATATACTATTAGAGATAAAAGATATTTTTATCAGGAAGAGGTCTAAGTTTTCAATTCTTCGCCATTAGTAACACATAAATCTATCTTATAATAAATAAAATCTTGTATTTATTCAGCTTTCTAAATTTTTAGTTTATTGAAATATAAGTACTCAAAATGATGGAAAAGATTATTTCAAAATTAAATAGTAAATTTACATCAATGCCATTGATGTTATATTCGGTAATCCTTACAATTAGACTTAAGGTAATTCAAAGATTTCAAAAATAGCATTTTTAAATTCAGACTTCTAAGCTGCTTAATTGTAAACGTATTAATTCCTTAATTTCATCATTTCAAATTCAAAACTGCAAAAAATGGAAAAACTTAAAATTTAACTCTTATTATTTAATATGCTAAAATGTGGGAAAACGTCAATACTGTTATATATAATAGTTTATGAAATTATGAGATTGACAACCGGATATAAAAAAAAACGAAATTTTCTTTATACTATAGAATTAAAAATTTAAACAAAATTATAGAAATATATGGTCATTAATCACAATGTTGCAGGGAGGAGAGAATCTAACAAAAATGCTGTGCTTCCGGGACTAAAACGAGTTGCGATGCATCCGTTTATATTCAATTTACATTTAACAATATTTCACCTATAATTAACATAATTTTTAATTTTTAAATTTAAAAATATTTAAATCTTCAAGTTTATTTCTGTAAATTAATGCTAAATTTGAAAACTTTTTAATTACATAAAGCCTTCTGAACAATTTAATACCATACAATTAAAAATTTCAAAACTTTAAAATTCAAAGACTCCAAGATTAGGCATATGCAAAAAAATTATTTAAAATAAAGGAGATATTTCGGGTTTCAATCGTGTACAAAACTACGAATTTTTCCAACGTTTCGTGAACATTTGAGTTCACTTACTCAGGGCTGACCACGCGGGTCCCGTTTCAAATTTCCATAAGTATTCCAGTGCATTTTCTGTTACATTATCAGTGAGCACGCGGTTCCCATTTCTAATTTCCATAAGTATCCCAGTGAAACTGAGGTATCAGGTTATGTTGTTCTTATGTATACTTTCTACGATGCCCGTGATTGGCCAGAGCGCTCCACCATGGAGACAGGATGCACCAGATTGGCCAATCAAGTCTAATTAAAAAAATCTGGGAGGATGAAAAGCCAAATCGGATTGGTATTGTAACCGGTGACCCTATTATTGTTATCAGGGTGCTTTAAGATTTCGATAGCTTCTCTATGTTTTCTTGGAAAAATATTGCGTGTTTTGGCGATGACGGTTGTTTTATCAAATAAAATGTTATGTCCTGTTTCGATATGATGTTCAGCAAGTGCTGATTGCGTGAAATACCTTGGTCTGACTTTACTCTCATCTTCCTTTATAAGTTCGCTCACCGCTATTCCGGTTTCTCCAACATAGACTTTGCCACAAGAACAAGGGGTTTTACATACACCTGGATCACTGAGAGGTGCCTTCTTGTCTTTAGGATTGTTTAGAAGTTTTCCTATTTTCGCAGGTGGCTTAAATATGTTTTGGATGTTCTGTTTGTTGAGAATTCTTCCTATTTGTTCTGTGACATCTTGGGTGTATTGTAGGACGGTGGTCGTTTTTCTCTCTCTTTCTTTATTAGGTTATTTTGAATTTTTTTCTTGAATGTATTTTCTTATTCCTTTATCAATATGTTTCATTGTGTAATCGTTCTGTATTAGGATTTGTTTAACGTTTTGCAATTCCTTTTGTAAATTATCTTAATCTGTTATGGACACAGCTCCGTATACAAGGGAGTTGACAGAGGTTTCATCCACGTAACGAAACCAAAATTCTGGTTTAAGCTTAGATGGATTATATATTTTGGTTTCTAGATGTTCCATAAAGATGTTGGCTATTACCGGTGAGATTGGAGATCCCATTACTGCTCATGAGGTTTGTTCATAGAATGGGTTTTTAAAAGAGAAGTAAATATTATTGAGGCAGTGGTCTATCAAAATTATAAGCTTGGATGGGAAGTTTGCAAAAGATTTAATAATATCAATTGTATCAGAGATTGGTACTTTCGTAAAGAGAGATGTTACGT
>JAAAKG020063510.1:0-17714 GCA_010014905.2 Druon quercuslanigerum | reverse complement strand
CTTGGATCGCCAAAAAAAATTTTGTAAAGCTACAATAAACTTTTTCCTACAACTCTGCGAAAATTTCATCCTTTTACCTATTATCCTTTCCGAGAAAAAAATTCCAGAATAAACAGCACTTTTTCGGGTCAACAAGGTAGAAGCCCCCCTTAAGAAGACTCTTCAAGGAATTCTTGGAAATCTCAGATTTCTACGCCGGTAATCTTAAAAAAAACTCTTTGAGGAATTCTCGGAAATCTCAGATTTTTAAGGCCGCAACCTTAAGAAAACTCTTGGAAGAATTCTTGGAAATCTCAGATTTCTACGCCGGTAATCTTAAAAAAAACTCTTTGAGGAATTCTCGGAAATCTCAGATTTTTAAGGCCGCAACCTTAAGAAAACTCTTGGAAGAATTCTCGGAAATCTCAGATTTGTACGCCAGTAGTCTTAATAAAACTATTGGGGGAATTCTTGGAAATCTCAGATTTGTATGCTGGTAATCTTGAGAAAACTCTTAAAGGAATTCTTGAAAATCTCAGATTTCTACGGCGATAATCTTAAGAAAACTGTTGGAGGAATTCTTGGAAATCACAGAAATTTAGGATGCGCGTAGAAATCTTGGAAATCTTTGGCTAATTCTGGAAAGTACAGAAAATAGTCCTTCAGATAGAACCTTATAAATTTCAGTTGATAGCCTCAATGGCTTGAAGTACCAGAAGTTTCAAAATAGCAAAAGATTAACAAGGATGTAAAAAAAAAGCAGTAATTAAAAACATATCTCTGAGTTATATTAAAAAAATATTCAACAACAGTAGTAACGACATTTCTTGCACAAAAAGACTCTAAGCCACGACACAATGAAATATAAAATCTCAAATGTTAACTAAAATCGCAATAAATAAATCATCGCCTTATAAAGTATATGCCCTTGTTCTTTTTTCACTATGATGTGGCCTTTCATTATTATTTTAGTTGACTCAACTGCTTCTCTTCAGTAAGATCGCCTTACCAGCTCCTGAAAAAAAAAAATATATTTTAGTTTCGAATGTTAATTACTTCACACACAAATTGAATTGCACGATCGAAAAAAAGTCGGAAAATCCAGGGTCGTCGTGACATGAAACTTTTAATCGGGCGTCCCAGAGAGCGGAAAATTAATTGACCGCGGAACGCGGAAGGCGCATTGCTCTGTCCTTTTTTATCTCCCCTTAGAAAGCGAATCTTGCACAAAGATTCTGCAATTGATTCTGGAAGTTTTAAATGTTCCAGCATAAATAATTAATTAATTTGAATGATACATTTATTTATGAAAACTAGAAAATCTCTCTTTAAACAAATTTCTTTGAATAGATTTGTAGTGGAAAATTATACAATCAGAATTTTTTTGTAATTAGAATTACAGCCAAGAGCAGGTCGAGTTCCGAGAATACAACGATTATCGCAAGATACTTTCACAAACACTTTGCGTCGTTTAAGGGCATGGTGGCTTGTTTATTTCAATATTCATGCTTCCGCCTTGATGAACAATTGTGTAAGTGTTGGAAAATTCCAAAAATATTCACATAGAATGGAAAATTGTATTTTCACAAATGTGAAAAGTCTAATAATTGTTAAATAAAAATTGGGGTATAAACCCTTTATTATCAAAATTTTTTAGTTAAGGATCTTAAATTTTATTAGAGAATTAATCAAACTCTATTAAATTCCAAAAATCTTTTAAGTCCTTTTGTAGATTTTGAACCAATTTTTGAGAGAATATTTTAAAAATGAACCATTAATAGCTTTGATTAAAAAAAAAAAATTAAGAAAAAAATATATCTGTTAAGGTAGATATTACACTTTTTTCCCCTATTTTAAGAATTAAAATAATATCACGGATGACTTAATTTCAAAGAAAAAATATTAATTTTGTTAACAAAATTTTTTTAATTGCAAAAAACATTTATTTTAACAATGTCTTTTTGAAATTTAATTTTCAATTACTATAATTGTTTAAAGATTAAAAAAAGGGTTCAATTTAAAAAAATGAAATTAAAACATTCTCTACAACTCTACCGTTTTCAATTTTGAAAAGAAATTTTATAGCTTAAATATTTGAAACAATTTTTTGTTAAAAAAAAAATAATAAATTTTAACATATAATTACATTCTAAAATAAATAGAGTTCAAGGAAATATTTTCTTTAAAAAATGATAATGTATTGAAATTGCACTATTTTTAAAAAAATTGTTAAAGAGCGATAGTTTGAAAAAATTAAATTACAAAAATGTACAATTTCTATCTGATTTTACGTCGTATTAATTTTTTTTAGTTAAAAAATCGAATCAAAAGTCTATTAATATTTTTCTTCTGGAACCACTTTCTCACCTTGTTTAAATTTCAAATAAAAATGTTGGTTTAAAAAAAAACTCATAAAATTAAAAAGAAATATCTTTTTTAGATCTAGAGATTTCGCTAATTAGTTTTCTCAATATTGTTAAAGACCTAATAAAAAATTGACAAAAATCAATTTTTTGGCTCGTAATAATACAGGACGAAAAAAAATGTTTGAATTAATAAACTCTTGTCCTAAGTCTTAAGCATTCAGAGGTATAAAGACACCTAAAAACTAGCGATTAAATGCAGGATTTTTCCAAAGCAAAATAAGGTAAAATAATTTTTTAAATAAATTTTGACAACTTATTAAATTCTGCGTCAAGTGAAAAAAAATACTTTAAAGTATTTTCGATAAATATTGACTGAGTTATTGAATGAGAAACCCCTAGCTATTTTCTGAATTTTGCCAATTTTAAAGATTCAACTTCAATCCCTGTAGAATCTAAGTAAATAATGATAACAATTTAAAATTTATTTTAAATATAACTTAAAATCTCTTTTTTGGAATCAGTCTAAGAAAGTGCAAACTTGTCCACTAGTTCTTGAATTATAATAAAAAATGTAGAGGCACACGCAAGACGAAAATCGCTCAGCGAATGAGACACTGTCCGTATTTTTATCATACACACGCCTCTACATTTTTTATGATAATTCAAGACTCAGTAAACATTTTTGCAGTTTTTTGGACTGATTTTAAAGAAGACATTTTTACGTACATTGTGTACCAAATTTTTCGGTTTACCATGATTTTCCTAGATTTTATCAGAAGTTTAAGTTTAATTTCGAAAATTGGCAAAAATTCAAGTAGGTCTTTTTTCTGCACTAAATAACTCAGTTTCTATTTATCAAAAATAACTTATACAGGGCTTATTTGACGCAAAATTTATTAACCTTCCAAAATAAAAAAAAAAATTATTCTATCTTATGAATTTTCTACTTTTTCAAGAGATTATTTGAACTAATTTGAATTTCGAGAGAGGGGAATAAATTAGTGGATCTGATGCAGTGTCTTGTGATTAATTAAATGCCTGTTGGAGAAGGGTGGTTCTTTAAAGTAATTAATGGGCTTTGAACTCTCGGCAAATTACCCATAAGATGAAGGTGGATCAGGTTGCGACCATTCAACGTGCTCTACGTGCTCTACGTGCACCGGTTTGTAGACTGGTTTCTCAACGAACCTATGCACGAAGACTGGTTTCTCCACGTACTCGATGTATTTAACAGGTGCTGGGGGAGGGGAGAGGTATACGTGGTGTACTTCCGGTGCTCTTTGGTGTCCATATTTGTAACTGCAACGAGAAAAGAAATCATCAATTAAATCAATCAACCCACCTTTTTTATTCTCTATTCATTTTCATTTTCTTCAGATTTCCAGTCATCACAGTACCTTTCAAAAATAAAAAGGGCGATAAAGTAATTTTTTTCGAAAATAGCTGAAAAAATGTGAAAAAAATTTTACCACGGGTCAAAATTGTGCTTCCACTTAAGAAAGTGGCATTAAAAACTGGAACTAGTCTTAGAAAGTGAATAACTCTTCGAAAAATTAAGTAAGAAGATTTGTTTGAAAACGATTAGAAAGCTCATTTGATTCCGGATCGATTGAACCCTACTTAAAGAAATTTCGATTAGTAGGGGCTGAAATAGTGGGTGAGAGAGACTGACCTATTTTAAGTTTTTGATTTTAATTTTCTATTTTTAACTTTCACTCTGCATAATTTAGGAAAGTGAATCTAAAAAATTAAAACATTGCTGATTTAAAGTCTGAAAGCTCCCTTTTAAAATAAGACAAAAAAAATTAGAAAATACTGACTGCTTCTCGAATTATCATCAAAAATGTGAAGCGTGAACCAGACGAAAATCGGCCGTTCGAGCGGCAGTCGAGCTTCACTTATTTCTTATACGCTTGAATGGCCGATTTTCAATGCTTCCACATTTTTTGTGATAATTTGAGAACCAATCAATATTTTTTTCCGTTATTGGTCTCATTTTAACAAGGAGATTTCAGGATTTAATTTAGCAAATTTTTATTTGTTTCCATTTGTTTTCAAAAGCATACGAAGAATGGAATTTAAAAATAGAAAATTATTCAAAAACGAGTAATAGGTTAAACAATTTTTTTTTAAATCTTTTGAACTTCATTTTTCATGAAGTTAGTCAGTTTCAAAGACGATTCTCCCAGGCATTTAAATTTTAAAATAAAAGCCCTCAAAACTGAATTTATAACTTCAAGTACCTATTGAAATTAGAAAATCTAAATTTAAAAATCTAACGCGAAAAAACAAATTCTACATTTTAATTTTTTGAATTTAAAACTGAAAATTAAAGACTTTTAAAATAAAAGATATTTAAAACTGAATGTATATTTTAAATGTGTAGGCTATCATAATTGAGTAATTTTTATTTCGTGGTCTTCAAACAGAAAAAATTCAAATTTATTATTGAAAATTAGAAAATTTTTATCTTTATTGCATTGCCTTATTTAAAAATAACTGAAAAGGCTTATAATTTAAAATTTGAATAATTTATAAAATTTAATCTAATAAGAATCAATTTTAATTTGTAATACTTTCAATTCAAGTATTTAACCGATTAAGACTTTCAGTTAGAAATTTTATAACTTTAAAAAATATGAATTTCTAACGAGATGATTTTTAATGCAAAACACTTTTAATTTTTCAGTCTGAAAATAATTTAAAATTGAACTCGTTATACATAAAATTGTTCTTTGGGTTTTAAAATAAAATTTTATTATATCATTGTGGAGATTTCCATTTATAATTATTATATTTCACTTTTTCTAATATTATTATTAAATTAAAATTATTACATTATTAGTATCTCTAATTTTAAGTTATTCAAATATAAAGAAATTTAAATTTACTCTTAAAATTTTTATTTAATTATTAAATTAATTATTAAATTATTTTAAAAAATTGAAGCTTTGAGTTTTAAATTAAGTCACAAAAATATTTCTTTCTTTATTTTATTTTTAATTCTAGAAAATTAAATTTCTTTTCCAATATTGAAGGTTTCCAACGCAAAATGAATCAATTTTTTAACTTTTTATTTTGAAACTGTTCAGTTTGAAACTGTCCGATTTGCGTTGCTAATTTTTTTATTTTTAACTTTTATTAAAATCTAGCAGTAAGACTATCCGGATTAAAAATAATATTTAAAATGATATAGTTTCAAATTGTTAACGTTTTGAGTTTAACAATAAAAATACAAGATTTGAAAAATTCAAATGGTGAAATTCCACTTTTATGATTATTTTAATTTGTAAAATTAAATTTAAAAAAATTTGTTTTCTTACCCTTTGGCAAATCCTAATCCTAGGCCAAGAAGTCCGGCTCCGAGAACTTTCTTTTTCAAGAAGAGCGTCCTTTTACTTCTTGTATGCGCCGAGCTTTCATCTGCAAGAATTTCCGAAACCGGAAGTGTCTGTTGCTGCTGTTGGCGTATTTCTTCCGCTGATGCAAACAGCGCAAAACAGCAGAGGATAGTAAAAATTATGACAGTGCTATGCATCTGCAAAAAAACATTCAAAACATTATTTATTAATATATTTATTACATATTTTTTAACTCTTAAAAAAATGCAATGGAAAAATAAAATAAACATAATAACAATATAAGAAAAGAATTAAAAGATTTCTTTTAAAAAATTTCATAATTTTTTTTACCCTTTATTCGTTTTTCATATTTAATTTTTTTTCTTTAATTTTCTATTATTTCATTTCTTTTTATTCTAATTTAAAAAAAAATTTTGTATACTTTCGAAAGAAATATTTCCACTGTTTAAGATTTAAAATAATATTACCGATGATTTAATAAATAAAAAAAAATTGAATTTTAATAAATGATGGTATTTTTAGGAAAACATCTGCAAATCTGTTTTTTCTAATTTTAAAGGAACATTTTTCTATAACTGTAATTTAAAAAAAAATTTTATATTCAGAAAATATTTTTTGAAATAAATAATGATATTTAAATATTAATTGCTTATTTTCCTTTAGTACCAATTTCATATATTATACAATAAAAAAAAGTTTTGGAAAAAAGGGAAGAAGTTGAAATCATTTCTTTCTTTCGCCTTTTTTATTATCATTTAACATTCAATTTGTATTTTTTATACTTTTTGTTTTTCCATTATCATTTTAATTAATTAATTTTTTTAATTATTTTTTTTCTCTTTTTCTTTTTTGTATCATTATTGTGACTTATGCACCTAAACATTTAGAAAAGATAATAAATTTCAGAGACTAAAATGAACCATGATAATCTAACGAAAATGTTAATAAAAATGGAACTACTTTCACACATGTACTTGACACAGTTCGATGAAAATTTCTGACATTTCCCAGCTCTAACGAAGACAATGAGCGACCGATTTGGACTATTGTCATAAAATTGCTCAACTTTCTTAAATTTTGTAAGCGAAGATGTACATATCACAAAACACGTTATACCTTTCTCGTCCTCAAATATTACGCAACCAAGCATAGAATTTACTAAAAAATGCAGATTATAAAATAATAAAGAAAAATCTTAATTTGTTTCCTCAAATCTTAAATTCCCCATAAATTACAAAAATCATTTAAATATTTAAATAATTACAAAATAAAATTAGGAAAAAAAAAGAAATTAAATTTATTGACAAATTCTTTCTATGTGTGCTAAAACTCAAAGTTCGTGGTCCCAACAAAATAAAATTATTGACCAAATTCAAAAAAGAGAACACTTCACAAATTTCCTCGAAGAACACACGCGAAATGTAGCAGGAGAAAAAAAAACTTTCTTGTAGTGAGAAATGTAGAATTACATGGAAGACTATGAACGCGAATGATTCATTTCCGGTCATTGACATTGATTAAACGCAAGTTCGTAATGGTAGCGCGCTTGAAAACTTGCTTCCGACGCTTTCGCTCTTCCACGGAGCTGATCAAGATCGATCTCGGCTTGGGAAAATTTTTCCTGATTTTCTCGATTTTCATGACTCTCACCTTGACTCGGAGAACGCTTTAGATAAAACGCGTGGGTCGTAGTGTGTACTGTGACATCGATAGGCAGGCATTACGATTTTATATAGCGGCATCGCATCCCTCCTACTTGCGAAAAAGAAACAGTAGCCACTTCTCTACAACCCCTCTATTTTCAGGACATTTCGCAGTACACGACGCGTGGTTCTGTATTACAATTAGCCAGGGATCCCACCGAAACGAGACAAAATGCTTTTTTTTTTTACTTTCCTTTTTCTTTCAGTTAGATAAGACAATTTTTTTTCTTGAATTAAAAAAAACCGGCCATTTAACATATATGCCCCCCCCCTCCCGCTAAAAAAGTAATGGAGTCCAAAATTCTCTCAAAACCTGTAAAATAGCGCGGTTTTTTTAACGAAAATAGGGATATTGCATTTTGAATAGAATAGTTAAATTTCCATTCAAAAAGGATTAACTGAAAATTAGATGAAATTGTAAAAGAAATAATTTTAACCAAAAGAGTAGAATTGACAACTAAATACCTGAACTTCGAAGCAAAAAAATTCTTTTTGAACCAAGAAAAATTACTTTTTTGCTATTTTATTTTTAATTGTTTTCTGCAGTTGCATTTTTAGTCTACAACGGAGAATTCTAAATCGAATAATCGAAATTTTTAAACAGGAGGGTTAAAAATTTTATCAAAAACTGTTGAATTGTCAAGTCAAAAAGACGAAATTTTTAGAAGACAGCTAAACTTTCAAAAAGAAAATTTGAATCTTGAACAAAAAAGTTTATTTTGAATCCAGAAAGTTGACTCTTCTACTATAAATGATGAATTTTCTACCAACTAAAAAAGATTTTTTGTAATAAAAAACGAATTTTCTAATACTTCTGTTTTAAAAATTAATTTAAATTAAAGCGAATTTTCAAGCTGTTAATTTTTTCCAAAAAGGCCAATTTTTAACTAAACAGTTCAATAACTAAACAGTTCTACACAATAAATCAATTTTCAACTAAAAATATGAAATAATTATAGCAATTTAAAAAAAAAAGTATGGTAAAACTTTAAACCAAGCAATTAAATTTTTGACCAAAAAAATCCAACTTTGAAGAAAATATTTGAATTGTAAAAAAAGGATGATTTTCGAACAATATTTGGAAAACATTTAAAGTTTGAAGCCGAAAATTTGAATATTCAACAAAAAAGTTTATTTTGAAACAGTTAAAGTTTTTATTTAAGAAAGATGTACTTTAAGCTGAAAAAGATTTTTTAAATTAAAATCGAATTTTCAAAAACTTCAGTTTTAAAAATTAATTATAAAATGAAACGAATTTTCAAGATGTTAATTTATTCTAAAAAGAAAAATTTTTAATTAAACAGTTTAATTTTCTACTAAGTAAATGAGTTTTTAAGCCAAAAATGATCAATTTTAAACTAAAATTATGAATTAATTATAGCAATTTAAAAAATAGTATACTTAAGCTTTAAACCAAATAGTAATTTTTTTAGCCAAAAAAGACGCATTAAAAAAAAAATAGTTATATCATCAAAATAAAATTTTTTTTGAACTGAGTAGTTGACTTTTTCACTAAAACTTATAATTTTCGAACACAAAATATCAATTTTTAATCCAAAAGGATTCAATTTTAATGAACTTGTTGATTTATTATTCCAAAAAGATGGCTTTATCAAAAACGTAGAATTTTCAAACCAAAAAGACGACTTTTTTGGAAGATAGTTGAATGTTCAATACGAAAATTTTCAATAATAAAAGATAAATCTTAATACAAATCGTCAAAAAATAAAAAAGTCAAAATTGTCTGATTATTAATTAATTAAAAAAAAAAAGAATAAAATTATAGACCAGTTCAATTAAACCAAAAAATATAGGCTTTTATTATAAAAAATGGAATTTTCAAATTTTTTACTGAAATTTTTTTTTTTAGTAAAACGAACGTTTAACTAAACAGTTAAATTTTAAACCAAATAATTTAATCTTTAAGCCAAAGAATCAAATTTCTACCCAATTAATCGATTTTCAACTAAAAAAACTAACTAATTATAGCAATGAAAAAAAAAGTATAGTGAAATTTCAAAGAAAAATGTTGAATTTTTAAATAAAATTTTGATGTTCAAAAAAAAAATGTATAAAACATTTGGATTTTTAAACCGAAAATTTGAATCTTTAACAAAAAAGTTTATTTTGAACCCAGAAAGTTGATTTTTCTACCATAAATTATGCATTTTCTGCCAAAAGATAAAAGTTAAACAAAAAAGTTGAATCCTCAAGCAAATAGATAAGGTTTTATTTAAGAATATTGTATTTTAAACTAAAAAAATTGTGTATATTAAAAATTGAATTTAAAAAATTTTTAGTATTAAAAATTAATTTAAAAATGAAGCGAATTTTCGAGCTGGTAATTTTTTTCAAAAAGACCAATTTTTGATAAAGTGTTTAATTTTCTTCTAAGTAAATGATTTTTTAAACCAAAATAGATCAATTTTCAAGTAAAATTATGAATTAATGATAGCAATTTAAAAAATGGTATATTTAAGCTTTAAACCAAGTAGTATTTTTTTTAGCCGAAAAAAAACGACTTTTGAACAAAATAGTTGAATCGTCAAAATAAAAAAAATTATTTTCAACAAAGCAGTGGAATTTTTAACTAAAAAGGATAATTTTCGAAAAAATATCAATTTTTAATCCTAGAGGATTCACTTTTAAGGAAATAGTTGAATTTTTATTCCAAAAAGATGGCTTTGTCAAAAACGTTAAATTTTCAGGCCAAAAAGACGACTTTTTTGGAAGACATTTGAATGTTTAATACCAAAATTTTTAAATAACAAAAATGGTAGTTTTAAAATTTTCAGTTAAAAAAATTGATTTATAAATAAAGCAAATGTTCAACCTGTTGAATTTAGCCGAAAATGAGTAATTGTTAATTAAAAAGTTTAATTTTCTACCAAATAATTTAATCTTTAAGCCAAACAAACCAATTTTTAACACAATAAATGAATTTTCAACTGAAAATATGAAATAATTATAGCAATTTTAAAAAAAGTATAGTAAAACTTTAAACCAAGCAATTAAATTTTCGATCAAAAAAATCCAACTTCCAAGAAAATATTTGAATCTTTAAAAAACGGGTGATTTTCGAACAATGTTCAGAAAACATTTAAATTTTTAAACTGAAAATTTGAATATTCAACAAAAAAAATTATTTTAAACCAAAAAATTTGATTTTTCTACCATAAGTTATGAATTTTCTACTACTGATTAGTTGAATTTTCAACTAAAAAGGATAATAAGGATTCAATTTTAATGAACTTGTTGAATTTTTATTTCAAAAAGATGGCTTTATCAAAAACGTATAGAATTTTCAAGCCAAAAAGACGTCTTTTTTGGAAAACAGTTGAATGTTTAATACAAAATTTTTCGATAATAAAAGATAAATATTAAAATAAATAGTCAAAAAATAAAAATTTCAAAATTGTCTAAGTAAAGATTAATTTAAAAAATAGAAAAGAATTAGAAACCAGTCAAATTAAACCAAAAAATATAAGTTTTTTTTATAAAAAATGGAATTTTCAAAATTTTTAGTTAAAAAATTACGTTTAAAATAAAACCAATGTTGAACCTGTTGAATTTAGCCGAAAAAGAGACAATTTTAACTTAACAGTTTAATTTTCTACTAAAGAATTTAATCTTCAAACCAAAAAACCAATTTTTACACATTAAATCGATTTTCAACTGAAAAGAGTTAATAATTATAACAATTTCAAAGAAGTATAGTTAAACTTCCAAGAAACTATTTGAATTTTTAAAAAAAGGATGATTTTTGAAAAATGTTGAGAAAACATTTGAATTTTTAAACCGAAAATTTGAATCTTCAACAAAACATTTTTATTTGAACCCAGAAAGTTGATTTTTCTGCCTAAAGATAAAAGTTTAACAAAATAGTTGTATCCTCAAGCAAATATATAAAAGTCTTATTTAAAAATAATGGATTTTAAACTAAAACAGATTGTGTATATTAAAAATCGAATTTTTTAAATTTTCAGTTTTAAAAATTAATTTAAACATGAAACGAATTTTCAAGCTGTTAATTTTTCTCAAAAAGACAAATTTTTAATTAAACAGTTAAATTTTCTGCCAAGAAAATGACTTTTCAAACCAAAAAAAAATCAATTTTCAACTATACTTATGAATTATTAATACAAAATTCAGAAAATAGTATAGTTAAGCTTTAAACGAAGTAGTAATTTTTTTAGCCAAAAAAGACGAATTTTGAACAAAATAGTTGAATCATCAAAATCAAAAAGAAATTATTTTCAAATGAGCAGTAGAATTTTCAACTCAAAAGGATAATTTTTGAACAAAAAAGATCAATTTTCAATCCAAAAGGATTAAATTTTAACGAACCAGTTAAATTTGTATTTCAAAAAGATGGCTTTATCAGAAAAGTTGAATTTTCAAATCAAGAAGACAACATTTTTAGAAGACAGCTAAACTTTCAATACGAAAATTTGAATATTTAACGAAAAAGTTTCTTTTGAATCCAGAAAGTTGACTTTTCTACCATAAATCATGAATTTCCTACCAAAAGATAAACGTTTAATAAAATATTTAAATCCTTAAGCAAATATATAAGGTTTTATTTAAGAATGATAGATTTTAAACTAAAAAAGATTTTATATATTAAAAATCGAATTTTAACAAATTTTCAATTTTAATAATTAATTTAAAAATAAAGTGAATTTTCAGGTTGTTCGTTTATTCTAAAAAAGATAAATTTTCAATTAAACAGTTAAATTTTCTATCAAGCAAATGACTTTTCAAACCAAAAAAGATCAATTTTCAACAAAACTTATGAATTAATTATAGAAATTTAAAAAATAGTATAGTTGCGCTTTAAACCAAGTAGTAATTTTTTTAGCCAAAAAATACAACTTTTTAATAAAGTAGTTGCATCGTCAAAATAAAATTTTTTTTCAACTAAGCAGTGGAATTTTTAACTAAAAAGGATAATTTGCGAACAAAAAATACCAATTTTCAATCCAAAAGGATTCAATTTTAATGAAAAAGCTAAATTTTTATACCAAAAAGATGGCTTTATCAACATCGTTGAACAAAATTGTTTAATTAAAAATTATTTTAAAAAATAGAAAAGAATTATAAACCAGTTAAATTAAACCAAAAAATATAGGTTTTTTTATCAAAAATAGAATTTTGAAAATGTTCAGTTTAAAAAATTAATTTTAAATTAAAACGAATGTTCAACCTTTTAAATTTAGCCAAAAAGAGAAATTTTTAAATAAACAGTTTAATTTTCTACCTAATAATTTAATCTTCAAGCTATACAAACAAATGTCATCACAATAAATCGATTTTCAACTGAAAATATTATATAATTATAGCAATTTAAAAAAAAAAGTATAATTAAACTTCCAAGAAAATATTTAAATTTTTAAAAAAAGGATGATTTTTTAAAATTTTTACAAAAAATTTGAATTTTTAAACTGAAAATTTGACTATTCAACAAAAAAGTTTATTTTGAACCCAGAAAGTTTGCTTTCTCTACCATAAATTATGAATTTTCTACCAAAAGATAAAAGTTTAACAAAATAGTTGAATCCTCAAGCAAATATATAAGGTTTGATTTCAGAATTATGCATGTTATACTAAAAAAATTGTGTATAATAAAAATCGAATTTAAACAATTTTCAGTTTTAAACATTGATTTAAAAATGAAGCGAATTTTAAGCTGGTAATTTTTTTCAAAAAGACACATTTTTAAATAAACAGTTTTTAAGTTTGTACAAAGTAAATGACTTTTTAAACCAAAAAAGATCATTTTTCAACTGAAATTATAAATTAATGGTAGCAATTTAAAAAATGATAAAGCTAAACTGTAAACCAAGTATTTTTTTTTCAAAAAAAAAATACGACTTTTTAAGAAAGTAGTTGAATCCTCAATATAAAAAAAATTATTTCCAACTGAGCAGTTGAATTTTCATACAAAATAATTCTTGAACAGAAAAGATAAATTTCCAATCCACAAGGACGATATTTTAATGAACTAGTTGAATTTTTATTCCAAAAAGATGGCTTTATCAAAAACGTTGAATTTTTAAGCCAAAAAGACGACTTTTTTGGAAGACAGTTGAATATTTAATACGAAAATTTTCAATAATAAAAAATAAATCTCAAAAAAAATATTAGAAAAAAGAAAAAGTCAAACTTTTCTGATTGAAAATTAACTTGAATAATAGAAAAGAATTATAAACTATTTGAAACAAACCAAAAAATATAGTTTTTTAAATCAAAAATGGAATTTTAAAAATTCTCATAAAAAAAAATAATTTTAAAATTAAAGAATGTTTCACCTGTTAAATTTAGCCAAAAAAGAGAACATTTTAACTAAACAGTTTAATTTTCTACAAAATAATTTAATCTTCAAGCCAAACAAAAATATTTCCACTCAATACATCGATTTTCAACTGAAAATATGGAATTATTATAGCAATTTAAAATAAAGTATAGTTAAACTTTAAACAAAGCAATTGAATTTTCGACCAAAAAAATCCAACTTCCAAGAAAGTTTAAAATTTTTAAAATTAAAAAAAAAAACGATGATTTTCGAACCATGTTTTGAAAACATTTGAACTTTTAAACTGAAAATTTGGACATTCAACAAAAAAGTTTGTTTTGAACCAAAAAAGTTGATTTTTCTACCATAAGTTCAAAAATGAAATTTTCAAAATTTTTATGTCAAAAAATTGATTTTAAAGTAAAACGAATATTTAAACCTATAAGTTTAGCCAAAAAGAGAAAATTTTAACCAAACAGTTTAATTTTCTACCAAATAATTTAATTTTCAAGGCAAACAAACAAATTTCTACACAATAAATCGATTTTCCACTGAAAATATAAAATAATTATAGCAATTTAAAAAAATTATTGTTAAACTTTAAACCATGAAATTGAATTTCCGACCAAAAAATCCATCTGAATTTTAAACTAAAAAAGATTGCGTATATTAAAAATCGATTCTTTAAATTTTCAGTTTTAAAAATTAGTTTAAAAATTAAGCGAATTTTCAAGCTGTTAATTTATTCCAAGAAGATGAATTTTGAATTAAGCAGTTAAATTTTCTACCAAGCAAATGACTTTTTAAACCAAAAAAGATCAATTTTTAACTAAACTTATGAACTAATTATAGAAATTTAAAAAATATTATTGTTAAGCTTTAAACCAATTGTAAATTTTTTTAGCCAAAAAAGACGACTTTTTAACAAAATAGTTGAATCGTCAAAATAAAAAAAAAATTATTTTCAACATAGCAGTTGAATTTTCAACTAAAAAGGATAATTTTCGAACAAAAAAGATCAATTTTCAATCCAAAATTTTAACGAGCTAGTTAAATTTGTGTTCCAAAAAGATGGCTTTATCAGAAAAGTTGAATTTTCAAGCCAATAAGACGACTTTTTGGAAGACAGTTAAATGTTCAATACGACAATTTTCAATAATAAAAGATAAATCTTGAACTAAATAGTAGACAAATAGATGGGTCAAAATTTTCCATTACAAAATTATTTTGAAAAATAAAGCAGAATTATTCGCCAAATTAAGTAAACCAAAAAATACAGATTTTTTTAAACAAAAATGGAATTTTCAAAATTTTCAGTTTCTAAAATGAATTTTTAAATAAAACGAATTTTTAAACTGTTCAATTTACTCTCAGTCTCAACAAAATACATGAATTGTCACCTAAGATATTTGAATTTTGCAAATAAGTTTGTAACCAAGAAGAAAATTAATTTTCAAGAAAACAGTTCAATTTTGAACCAATGAAATGACTTTTGAACATGAAAAACAAAACATTTTGTATTTTGAGATTGGAAAATAATCAATTTTTTCAAGAATAGTTTTGTTAAAAATTAACCTCTGTTGGCCGAAAATGAATCCTTTTGGTTCAAAGTTCATTTCTGTTGTTTGAAAATTATTTTTTGTTAATAAAAGTTACATTTTTAATCCGAATATCTACCTATTTTACTATTGGTTGAACATCAACGTTCTTCAGTTGAGAATTTATTTCTTTGGCAGAAAACTAGATTTTTTATTGAAAACTAATTTTTTAAACTAAAAATTTAACTAAATTTTAAAAGAAAATTTTTTTGATTGGTTGAGCATTTATTTTTTTTTTGCTTAGAAACATATTACTTTAACTAAAAAGTAAACCGTTGTATTTTTTGTAAAAAATGTATCCCTCTTTGTTGAAAATTTGTCTTTCATTGGTAGAAAACATACATCGTGGTTAAAAGTTTTATTTTTTTGGTTTAAAAGTTTGTTTAACGAAATAAAAATTAAATTTTTTAACTCTAACTTTAACCATCTCATATTTGTTTGAACATAAAGCTTGAGTTCGATATCTAGCTTTTTCGTTAAAAATTTAACTAGTCTGTTGAAAACCCACTTAAAAATTATTATATTTGTTGAAAACTAGTTTCTTAAAATAAATAATCCATTTTTCTGCGAAATTTTTTTTATGGGAATTTAATATTTTTTGTTCAAAATTTATCTGTTTTTTTATTTCTTTGGTTGAAAAATTATTACATACAAGTTGAATTCTCAATAAAACAGTTTAATTCTTCACCAACTAAATGAATTTTCAAATGAAACAAAATGAATTAATTATAGTAATTATTGAAGAAGTATAGTCAAACTTTAAACCAAGTAGTTTATTTTTGAACTACAAAAAAGACGGAATTTCAACAAAATAGTTGAATCGTAAAAAAAATATTCATTTGCAACTGAACAGTCAAATTTTTAACCAAAAAGGATTTTTTCGAACCTTCAAACTATGCCTTTTTTACCATAAAAAATCAGTTTTTTATCAAAAGACCAATTTTCAACAAAATATTTAAATTCTCAATATAGAGATGAATGTTCAATAAAAAAAAAGATAAATTATAAACCAAATAGTTAAATTTCCAACTGAAAAAGATTTTTTAAAACCAAAATATGAATTTTTAACAAAAAATATTATTTAAAGCAAATTTTCTACCAAAACGTCATATTTTCAAGCCAAATAGACGAAATTTCTACAAAACGGATCAAATTTCAAAAATAATTATTTCAATTTAAGTGCTATAGTGAACAAATTTAAAAAAGTGTTACATTTTCTTTGGTCCTGTTGGTCCGTACGCGTGTGGCTGTTGATTATTAGTCTGTTATCACAATAACAATAATGATGAAAAACAAATTAGCAGGGGTATATCATTTAGAAAATTCATAAAACAAACGAAAATAAAAATTTGAAGACCAAAAAGGCAGGATTTGAAAGAAATTAAAGACTAGAAAAACTTTGCTCGAATTTTCTTGATGAATCAAAAATTAAGATTTTTATCGCTCAAAAAAATAAGTAAAATTCCATTTTCTGGTCAAACTATACAAGATACGAAAAAATGTGCATTCTCAAACTTGTTTATTCAAAAAGAATCCACAAATTTCTGAGTGATTATTTTTTTATAACAATTTCTCTCAGGAAAGTACTAAATTTTTTTTATTATTCATGAATAGGACGCGTACTTTTTGTTTTAATCATGTCTATGAAATCAAACGTAAACGAATTAAATTTTTGGAACAATGACACAAAAGCTATGGAAAAAAATAATAGATAAAAATTACTCACCTTAAAAAAGAGGTAAAAATTTTTCATTTATAATGTTTTGATGGGATTCGTAGTTTTTGTTTTAATAATAAAAAATCACAATACGAATAAAAAATAACATAGAAAATAAGCAATTTATAAAAAGCAACACAAGTTTGAATAAAATTTATGATAAAAAATTGTTTTGTTTTTTATAGGATGGTCCCTTTATGGTCCCTTTTTTCAATTGTAGAAAGAAGACAATAAAAATACGTGCACATGTTTCAATACCAATGCATATTATGGATTGTAATAATATAAATTTATTGGAATGAAACATTGTTCAGGGTAGCTGAGAATAAAATTTAATCCGTAATCATGATAAATAAAATTTAAAATATTTGTACAGCAGTTAAAAAATTAGCACTTGAAAATCGACTCGTTAGAAGTTTTCCATATTTTCCGAAATAAGTGTCTCTTGGGAAGATATAAACGGAAAAAGAGAGATTTTCTAAAAATTTCGTATTGGTCTCGTTTTTTTAGTTTCTTAAAACAAAAAATCTGCCTGCTTCGCGGGCACATTCTCATCGCGCGCTTCGCGCGCGGCTCGCAACTTTGAGCGCGCCTGGGGCGCGCACCTGTTCGATCTTGCGCTTCGCGCTCGATAGTGTATTCACCTCGCGCTACGCGCTCGGACACATTTGCCTTACGCTTTACGCTCGGTTCC
>JAAAKG020063499.1:0-17714 GCA_010014905.2 Druon quercuslanigerum | reverse complement strand
TCTCACCTGTAATAGCCAACATCTTTATGGAACATCTAGAAACCAAAATCTTCAATCAATCCAAGCTTAAACCGGAAATTTGGTTTAGTTACGTGGACGACACTTTTGTTTTCTGGCGACATGGACTAAATGAACTAAATAATTTTTTCGATTTCATTAATCAATAACATCCTAATATCCAATTCACCATGAAACTTGAACAAAACGGAAAATTGCATTGGCATAACATCATATTTGATGAAACAACCGTTATCGCCATAACACACAATATTTTTTCAAGAAAACATAGAGAAGCAATCAAAATCTTAAAGACTTGATTGGCCAATCAGGTGCGTCCTGTCTCCATGGTGGGGCACTCTGGATAATGACAGGCATCTTAGAGAGTATACATAAAAACAACATAACCTGATACCACAGTTTCAGGTCAGCTTTGAAGAAGTGAAATGTAATGTTAACGAAACTTCGGCAAAATTCGTAGTTTTGTATACGATTGAAACCCGAAATATGTCTTTTATCATAACGAATCATCGAGAAAGCATTACATCTATTATTAATACAATACAATTCTAAAAATGATTATTGTTGGGGTTCTCTTATTATTCTTTATAACTACAAAAGCAAAGTGAAACTAAATATTTAAGAAAAAACAGATTTCTAGCATTACTCTATGAAAAGATAGTTGTAAACAATAAAAAATTGTTTAAATAAGAATTTTTGTTAACTTGCATCAAGTTTTACAACACTAAGTGAAAAGTGGACAAAAATGTAAGAATTGAGAGAAACCCGCAACTTCTCAGCATTATTCAAATTAAGTATCAATACAAATAATATTAAATTATTCAAACAATTATTCTTGAAAACAATTATTAGGCATCACTTAAGTTTAATTGAAAATTGGACAAAAAGTAAAAAAGTGTTTAAAAAAACCATCAACTTTCTATCTCTATTCTAAGAGAAAATTTCAAGAAACAATAATAAACTGTTCAAACAATTTTCGTAAGCATATAATTATGTATATGAATCTATTAGCAACTATCTATTAGCAACAATTGGCAATAAAAAACCTAAGAAAATCATAATTAGCTCCCAGAAATCGCAAAACTCATTTTAGCTATAGCTCACTGTGAATGTCTATAGCTCATTGTGAAAAGAAATGTTGAGTTTCCATAATTTCAGCTGATGGTGTGTCTCTTTCTGTATTTTTTCTTGAGATCAAAATTCGCAAAGCTGAAATGGCCAATTTTTCAGTTTGTTTATTTATATATTGTTGCTCAGTGCTAGAAATTTTAAAATCTCAAACCAAAATTCTCTTAAAAATTTAATGCTGAGCATTTATAAAAAAAATTGTAAAAGCGGTCAAAAAATACGACTTGTGGGCGATTATAAACAGTAAATTCCTATTATAAACGACTGTGGTCGGTACGAGGGCGTCGGTCGACTCGAGTCGAGTGCGCTCGCGGCAATAAAAAATCGCTTATTTCTTTTGAGCAAAAAGAACGGTTTGGCAGTAATTTTTATGTTGCAAATACAAAAAACCAATCTACTTTAAAAATATAATTTGGCATCGGCAGATCTTGGGCTATTTGGGAACAAAAAGAGATTATTTCGCAGAACAGAATCCGAGTTTTCGCGAGTTTAGTTTAAAAAGTCGGTACAATAAAAATTTCCGGTTTTTAAATTTTAGTAAGAAAACTATCAATTTGATTAAAAAATGTAGTGATAAAATCTGTACGGCTCGTCAAGCCGCATATAGTCATATTTTTGAGTAGTCAATTTTTAAAGTTGGTAATTTTCTTAAATTTTTCCGCGTTTCCGCAAGGCACAAGGTACTGGGAGAGCGACTCCGAGCTTACTATTTTAAGCTTTTCTGTAACACCCAAAATAAGTTTACAAAACATCCGCTATTCGTTGATTTACCGCGCACTTGTTAGGAACATTAAAAAGTGGAAATGAATTAACACATTATTTTATGGTAATTGTATAGTTCTCAAAAGAACACCAACACATTTTCAAAAAGATATATTTGATACAAAAACTACCCGTGTTGCAAAATCGATATTCCGCAATTGAACTTGAAAATTTTCTTTATACCTCCATTTCGGAAAGTTTGAGAAATTTAAAAAATTAACCACGCCATTATTTTAGGATCTCAAAAACTGTAAAACTTTATTGTCAAAAACCAAAGCCCGATCTCAGATTCCTTTAACTAAAAGATTAAAAAAATCAAATCTTGGCGTTCCTAACTAAACCAATCTCTGCTGCCTTTAACTGAGGCATACAACTAAGTTTTACATTGTAAATAAATACCTTGAACTCTTTTATAAGGCTCTAGCTGATATTGCGATCATCACAGTAATAAATAAACGAACCCTGGTACATTTAACGAACTCCGTCTTAGATGCCTTTTATTAAACCGCACACCAAAATTTCCAGTCGAAAATTACCAGCCACAACCCCTTCAAAACATTTTAGTTGAGATCCGCATTTGCAAAAGCATCACACTTAAACTCCAAATATACGAGCACCAGTCATACGAGTGCTCCACAGATACGGGCGGTTCGACTCCAAAAGAGCAAGCGGAATTTTTCCCCCTCTTCCCTTGGCCTACTTGAGAATCTGGTGCGCGCAGGTTCGCGCTGCCTAGAATTCGACGTGCGCCTGCGCATATTAGGCCTATGTGCGTTCTCATGCATTACCACCGAAATCTAAACGTCACAGGAGAGACCCCTTTTAGGGTCGTACCTTTTGTGTTTCCGGTTTCCTAACTTCGCGCCGTAGCTGCCTTCAACTAAAACATCCAAAAAATTAAAAACTGAAAATCATAACCTAAGGCACCTTGGTAAGACACTACTTAAAATCGACATACCGGTCGTAATAATAAACAAAAAATGCCCCTGTTACATTTTACGAACCTTGTCTCAGCTAAATAAAGCGTACTATTCATAAGGAAAACTTCATAAGTTAACTTTAAGTTTAAGGGTGCTTGCCGCGCTCGTCACGCATATATTTTATTATTACTATGGGAATATGCATATCAGCTAGAATCTTGTAAAAGTGTTTGTCGTGATTATTGTCAATTTAAAGTTTTCAGTTATGTTGCAGTCGAAGGCAACTAATACCCGATTTTTTAACTCTACCAAGGGTACTTTTTTGGTGTTTTTATTACTAATATGTGGTTAGAAATATCAACTATTCTTAGCAAGGGGCCGAATGAGATTATTTTCAATTTAAAAATTTGTTAGCTGTTTTAGTTAAAAGCAGCTGAGACGGGATATATTAAATTATCTAGGGCTGGTCTTTTGGGATTTTTGATTATTAACATGGGGATAGGGATATAAACTAGAATATTGTGAAAGTATCTAGCGTGTTTTTGGCAAATTAAGTTTTTTTTAGATTTCATGGTTTAATATTTGGACTATTAATGTTTATATCTTTCTTTAAATTTTTCATGGGCAAATATATTTTTTAATGTCAGGATGGATTTCGCAGAATAATTTTTGTTATTTTGGAGAGTCCCAAAAAGCCTTAATTTTTAGCGTGGTTGTTCATGCAATTTTCTGAATTTTGAACATTTTAGAAAACAATTTCAAATAAAAACATAGCTTAATGACTAACAAAATTTAAGGAAATTTGATTCAAATCGCTAAACCACCCTACAACTCGATTATTGAGATATTATTAGTCATTTTATTTCATATGAGCGTACTGCCCAAAACAAATACTTTTTGGTTTTCTTCCAAGTATGGTTAGTTGATGGACTCTAGAAACGTATTGTAGAACCAAACCCATGAGCCACCATGTTTCATGGTTATCGAGATATTAAGGGTAGTATGTGGAACACTTTGGTGTGCAGACCACTTTTCAATAAAATGTTATTGCGTCAAAACCAAACCAAATATATTCTTTAACTAGCACTTTGTGATCATCGTCTTTTTGCGGACTTTGGAGGAGATCCACCCCATCTTTAGGTGTCGTGAGCCTTAATTAACATAATGGACATTTTTGAAGATTGTGGGATATCAAAAAATTGAAATTAAATATGATACTGTATTAATTAGAATAATTAGTTACTTACGAACCTCGAGAAGTTTGAAATCAGAACCTAATCCACCCTGGAACCAACTTCAGGGATTCGTATTTGTTTTTTAATTTGATTTGTTAGAATCTGAATTCATTCTCTTCGAGTTTTGCAATTATATAATTAATTGTAATCAATTTTATTCAATTCAGCGCTATAAAGTAGAAATTTCAAGCATTCTTTTAATATACATTGCATCCAAATACAAAAAAGAAGCGACTCTCGTAATCTGTTGGATCGCTCAGTTTTTCGAACTCGGCCTAAAAACGGAAATACCCACTGAAACCACATCCTCAAGCATGCCAAAACTGCAAACCCTGAATCGTTGTCGCATTATTTCAGGCCTGCATCTGATAGGCATCATCAAAACATGCTTCGGTATCCCGCTGTCTATGCCAACCAGGCATTTTTTGTCGTCTTGGAAAATGTACCAAACTCTGCGCATCGTCTTCAGCAGCACTTCAGCTTCGACATACTGGTTGGGCTTGATAGGATATATCTCTTCATCACCTCTTTTCCGCACTTTCAGCAGGCTCTGGACTAATCTTCGTATTGTGCTGAATTCTACATGACACCTATCACACCTCGATGAGCCCTTTGAGTGGCAGTTTCGCCGCCAATTCCTCCTTCATCTCTATGCATGCCTTCAGACACCTTCTGAAGGCCATTGTCGTGATGCTTACTCTAAGTTTGCCTACCACTGATTCGCCAAAATGCCTTTTTGCAGCTTTCTGTACTTCTTTTAACTCTGTTGTTGTGTCGAGTTGCAAGACCTTGACCTCGGTGCAAGGTTCGAGCTCGCGCACATTACCCACCAGGCTGACGGCCTTCTTGATGGCAGAGGACAGCATAGACCTGACCTCTGGTCTGTTTCTAACTTTGATCAACACGTCACCATTTCTGGCTTTCCTTAGACTTCTGATTTATACACTAAATGTGCCCAGCTTTGCCTTCTTTTTGAGGTACTTTAAGACCTCAGCGTAGCACGAATTATCAGCCGGTTTTAACAATACACCTTTGTACCCCCAAACCCCCTTTGCGCGTATCTTTGTCTCCTTCTCCTTGTTGGTTTTCAGTACCAACGCAGCTGCATCCTATATGAACCCCCTTACTGACAGTTTCCACTCTACTGCTAGTACTGCCCAGCTCCGCTGGTCTTTTAGACCACTGTCTCTCCCTCAATTTGTATCCTTCATCGACTAAAAACCATTTGTAGGACCTCTCGAACAATGGTTAATAGAAATAATGCAATTGTAATCATCAGTAATCCCGTTCTGATCTGGAGTAATATACAGTTGAATGAAAGTAATTCAAAATTGTCCTGTATTCCATAGTAACAAATCTGTAAGCCAGAGTAATACACTCGTTACCCAGAGAAATTTAAGTAATTCGGAGTAATCTTTGTATTCCGGAGTAATCCAATTGTCAACGGCAGTGAGTTACATGCGATTCGCAGTAATTCAAGCAATGTTGGGGTAATTCTAGTATTCCAGACTAACTAGACTGCAAGCCGACACCATTCAATTGTACTCCAGGTTAATCCGGTTATATGCTGTATTACTCTACTCATAATCCAGAGCATTTTTTTTATTATTCTTTTGTTGTTATTTGAGTGTTATTTTTTTATTTCAATTCTCTAATAGGTGACCCTTTATTTCCTTTGTTTACTGATTGGCAATACCCTACATGCTTTTTTTATTGTAAATGGTTTAAATTTATCCGTTTCCTGTTAAAACTTACATAACCTGCCTTTTTTCTTGCATGTAAGCGGAAAAAGTTACGTCCTGACTCACGAGCAGAGGGTGCCGGCTTAGGACCACTATTTTGAGAAATAGACAAAATAAAAAAATGTAGTTCAAGGATCTTGGTACTTGACACATTTTAAGGCACGGTGACACGGTGATAAGAGAAAAAGGATTTAGACCAGGAAAATAGACAGGGACAAAATTAATAACGTTTATTATAAAGATCATAATATCAAATAGTGGACATTATTGATTGTACGTTTTTAAAGTAGTAATTTGACAATAAAACTTGTTACTTTTATCGACAAGATGCGTTAGATCATAAAAATGTGTAATAAATAAATAAATACGCATTGTGAATGATATAGATAGTAAAATACCTTTTTCTTTAATTATGTACAATTTACGGTTCAAATGATGTACCTTAATATATAAATTTATACTTTAATATTATTTGTGAATTTTATAAACAAACTGCTTCAACAATTTTCTAGTGTCAGTTTTAAAAGCATAAAGAAATAATTAATAAATAGTATCGTGATTAAATATGACCTTTTTGACAAAAACAAATAATTTGATTGCTAAAATATTACTTTGCAAACGTATAATCAATAATTGCACTGTTTTAAAGAAGAACAAGAGAAGGAAGAACTAAGAAATATAGAAGGAAGAATAGAGAGTAAAGAGAGAAATCTGGGAGAAAAAGGAGCATACACTGAAAAAAAAGAATACGTGATTCAAAGAAATGTGGTACTGAATACGTCCGATCAAATATTGTTTTGATTAAGGACCATTTTTCTTATTTCAAAAAATAGTGTTTTTCAATTCAAAAACTTACTTTTTTATAAGCAAAATTTCTTTAGATAAAAAAAATATTTGATTGGACGTATTCAGTACTGCATTTCTTTGAATCAAGTAAAATTTTTTTCAGTGTAGTGATACAGGGCCTAACATTAGAGGGGAAGGAACTGAAAAACGAGTGGAATAAGTGCTGAAAGGATAGATGCAAAACTAGTGTTAGAGAAATAGCAAACTATAAAAAAGGTAGGGGAAGGAGGAGAGAAAAAGGTACTAGTGAAAATATAGAAATGAGAACATAAGAGGGATTTAACGATAAAGAAGAGGGCGTTTATGAGAGATCAAGGATAATAGAGGATGATTTGACATGGGTACAAAAGAGTATGAAGTACAAGTTAAAGAAAATAACGGAAAAGGAAATACAGGTGGAAGAATAATGTTAGTTAATTTTGGGAGAATATAGATAGAAGTTATATAGCAGTATTAGGATGAATAAAGGGAAGATTTGGTAAAAAATAAGGTGTCGGAAAACAGTGAGAGAAAGGAAAGGGAAGTAGGGAAATGAAAACTATTAGAAAACAAGAAGAGATATAAAAAAACGAGGCTTAGAGAATATGTTGCTGGAATGTAGCAGGAAATAGGATGTAGCAGTAATGATGGAATCGTAGCTAGCTTTAAACTGATAAGAAAGAGGAAGTGGAAGGTTACCGAGAGGTTACAGAGTTCAGGTTTACAATGCAAAGAAAAAGAATGAAAAAGGCAGGAAAATGAGAGGAATCGCAATAGAAGTGAGGAACAAATGTATAACAGGAGAGGATAAGAAAGAGATGACAGAAGAAAATAAAGAATTAATAGTAGAAGAGGCAAAGTAGAGGTCTATGTGATCTGTGATATGCAGGAGAAATCAGAGATCATTTTGCTTTAATAGTGATATAAGTATTAGAGGCAGCAAATAGTAAGAACAATAACGATGAAATGAAAGGAAAGGAAAAATAGCAGGAAGAGGGGATTGTTTAATGAAAGGAAAAGAACAGTTTAAAGAATATGTCAGGAATATCAAAATCGCAATGGGTAATGTAAAATGGAAGATGGAAATAATAATAGGATAAATAAAAAGAGTATTTAAGAGCAGAAGAAAGTAAGAAAAGATTTTAAAAAATGGAGAAAAGAGAAAAGTAGTGGAGAATAATTTAGGCCAAAAAAGTAGTGTGTTGAGTAGTGTATTGAAATAAGAATGGTGGTAAATAAAAAGTTTGAAGAAGAGTTGGAGAAGGCTGGGACGGAAGAAGACGAAAGGATGTAGAAAATATCGAGATAAAAGAAAGGAAAAGAGTAAACGAGGGTATTGGGATGGTAAAATGGCAAACATATTTATTGGATTTGCTAGGAAGGGTAGAAAAAGTTGGGATAGGAGAAAAATATGGTGAGGAAAGTGATAAACAAAAGAACATAACAAGGTAAGAATTATTTAAATTGTTAGGAATAATTCCGAATAAAAATGCACCTGACAGAGATAAAATTTCATATGGTGTTTTGCAATATAGGAAGAAAGAACTAACGGAATGGGTATGATTAATGTGAAGTCGAGTATGCAGATAAGAAGAGTGGGTCGGTTTTGAGACATCGTCCTGTTCGGACGTGTTTGTAAACCCGTCCTCTTAGGCTCTAGGATGCGTCTGTTATTGTGTAATGACTGTAAATTTGCACACAATTATTGTTACTAATTCTCTTCCCCTATTATGTGAGAAGAGGAAATTAAAGTGTAGTTTAAAAAAGTAAACGGATAATATGAACCAAGAGAGAGAGCTTCTGGCTCTAAGAGTGTTTTCCAACCTAACTCTTCAATATTATTCCTCAAAGTTTTTCCACACCTAAAGTATCATACGCTTATGCAACTCAGCTAGTGGGGAAACCGGTAGAAAAGCAAGCTATTGTCTTGAATACCATCGACGGGATTACAATTGAGTATGTTATGTCAATTGGAAAACTTGTTGATCCTTCTCTCATCAGGTTCAGCATGATAAATGCTATAAATTAAATTTGTCCCCTTTGGGTCCGTTTACACCCCAGCACGTTCCCAGAATGTTCGGAAAATGATGCGCTTGGAGCTCAGTTTACCTTTATCGAATTCAATGTTTCGTTAGAAGAAAAATACAAAATCTGCTCCAGGCACAGATGGCATTGACTTTGATGTTCTGAACAACCTGACGATTCAATATAAACTGTTAATCGTAGATATACTTAATGAATTGTAAGCTGTGAACAACAAATGTACCAAAGCACTAAACATAATTAAATTTCTACGTGGAACGTGATGGGGCTTCGACCCAGTGACTCCAATCATTTTGTACAAATGTTTTATTCGATGCATAATGTAATATGGCTTCTTTGTATATCTGTTAAATGGCAAATTCATCTTTGACAAACTCGAAAAAATTAAAAACTAGGCCATACGTGCTGCCCTGGAATATCGCATTTCAACTTCCACTATCATCTTACTCGCGGAACCTAAACTCACTTTAGTAATTTCCCGCAGAATATTTCTCTTTCAATGCTACTTAGCCAAAATGTGCTCAAAGAGCATCTCGCTTACAAATACAGCTCTTTCAAGCTACCTAACTGCATTTGAAAAGTATGCAAGTGTCCATGATGACTATTGAAAGGCAATATAATTAATCACAAAAATGTCCATGTACACACAAATATCAACCATTCAGTTGAAAATTTAGTCAGTAATAAAAACGCCATAGAGATTTTCACATATGTTAGTAAAATAATAGTTGCAAACTTTGTGGGGTCAGCGTGTGTCTGTCCCAAACTGAATATCACTATAAAAAAAATATCCATCAAAAAGCACATATATTCACTACAGAATGCATTACCGTAAGCAACGATCTCGACATTGTAAACGAAAATACTGGCTCCAACTTTCTCATTTTCTCAGACTCCGTGAGTGCCTTGCGGTGCCTTCAGAGAAACAACACCAAAGTCAAAATTAACACCTACGTTCTTAAAATAAAAGAAAAATTTAGTCACTTCATCTCCTCGAACCAAAATACGAACACTATCTCGTCTTTCTCGCAAATTCCTCGAATCTGCACTTCAGTTTTCTTCTCTATTTTTTATAGTTAGTTTAATCATACTATGGAGCTTCCATAATAGTCCAGACATCTGCTACTTTTTTGCCGAAAAAATCAAGTCTACAATTTTTTCTGAGAAAACGTTTTATTAAGGGGTACATAATAAAAATGTTAGTACGAACTGGAGGGGGAACCCGATTTTTAGTTTGACAACATTTCCAAAAATCACGTTTGCGTGGACAAATAATTCCCATTGCATTTTAGAGCAACATGTCAAACAGAAGAAAGAAAGAGAACAAAATTTTTAAAAAATGTTGTAAAAAAAATAATTCACTATCATTAATAGATTCTGAGTTATGGTACATTGAAAATTCCCCACTTTTTTCGATTTTCAGCGAAAAATCGCTAAGTTTCAAAAATCACTGTGTACCTTTTTGCCTAAGGGAAAGTGTCTTGCAGATGAGTGAAAGTAGACTCAATTTTCTGTGATTCCAAGAAAAGAATAACGTTCTAGCTCCAAAAGGTCATACGTTATGCCCCCTCAAATTTGACCATTTTTTGCTTTTTCTAGGGTCAAAAAAATGGAGTTTAGTTTTTTCAAAATAATTCGTGTTAGGATTAGTTTTCGTTGATGGTGCCAGATGAAAAAATAGAGCATACAAAAATCTACGCACATCTAAAAAAAGAAAGTTTTTTAGCCCTATTAGATTAGCTATTAATGCAAACTAAACCTGACACGATTTATTTTGAAAAAACTAAACTCCACTATTTTGCCCCTGAACGCAAACAAAAATTGTCAAATTTCAGGGGTCATAACGTATTATGACCTATTAAAGCTAGAACATTGTTCTTTTTTGGAATCACAGCAAATTGAGTCTACTCTCACTCATCTGTTGGACACTATTCCGTAAAGTAATTAGGTAAAAAGATACACAGTGATTTTTGAAACTCGGCGCTTTTTCGCTGAAAATAAAAAAAAGTGGGGAGCTTTCAATGTACAATAACTCGGAACCTATGAAAGATATCGGATTATTTTTTTTAGAAAATTTTCGTATAATTTTTTTCTCTATCTTTCTTCTCTTGGATATTTTGTTCTAAAATGCAACGGAAATCATCTGTCAATGTATGGACCATTGGATTCTACACATTTTGCCCATCTTTCAGGCAAACCATTCGACGAGCCATTTTTCGACTTCTTCAAAATTGGCGAAGCGCTGCTCTGCGACTGAGTGTCCCATCGATGCGAAAAGGTGATAGTCGGACGGGGCGAGGTCTGGAGAGTACAGCGGGTGCGATAATATTTCTTAATTCAATGCTTTTGAAGTGTTCTTCACCACATTAGCGGTAAAAGACGGTGCGTTGTCATATTTTAGGATAATTTTGCCATGTCTTCGGGCCCATTCCGGTCATGTTTCGATCAACGCATGATTCAAATTGATCATTTGTTCTCGGTAGCGATCCGTATTCATCATCTCACCAGGTTTCAATAACTCGATGTACATCACACCACACTGGTCCCACCAAACACAGAGCATTGTCTTACGGCCAAAGCGATTTGGCTTTCGAGTCGATGGGCCGACCTCACCATGTGAAAGCCATGATTTTTTCCGCTTCAGGTTCTCGAGATAAATCCAGTTTTCGTCCCCCGTGGCAATTCGATGCAGAAAAGATTTCCCTTCGAACCGTTCAAGCAGCATTTCACAAATGGTTTTTCGATTTTCCATTTGTATATCGTTCAGTTGGTGTGGTACCCGTTTTCCATACTTTTTGATTTTTCCCATGGCTTTTAAACGTTGACAAATTTCTCCTCGGGTCATATTTAGTGTTTGTGACAACTGTTGTTGCAATTGGGTTGGGTCTTCATCCAATAACGCCTAAAATTCCTCGTCTTCGAACTTTTTCGCTGCACCAGGATGTCCATTGTCTATTAAATCGAAATCTCCACTTTTAAATTGACGAAACCATGTCTCACATGTTCTAATCACTAGAGCATGTTAACCATAAAGTTCTACCAGCAATCGATGAGCTTCAACTGCTTTTTTCTTTTGATGAAATAAGAAAAACAACGAATGCCGCAAATGCGATTTACTTGAAACGAAACTCGACATATTTACTGAGGTAAACAACTATGGTGCTATTATTGTGGCAGAATAGAATTGTGTATTTTTGAAGGTTAATGTCCATAGAAAAATATGACATAGATGCCAAATCATAGAAATGTATACATATCTCTAGCGACATTTTTGAATAAAACCGGCAAACTTCAACTAACACCCCTGGTATGTTATATGGGGCCCCTTATTAAAGCGTTTTCTCAAAAAAATTGCAGACGCGATTTTTTCGGGAATTTCACTCTTTTTTCCGACGTAATGCCTGGACTATATGCCCATATAAGGTTTAAATAAAGCTTAATTAAAAAAAATAAGAAGGGTGGCCAGAGTTATGGAAAAAAGGAATAGTTGTACCTATAGTGAAGGCAGTCTGAGAAAGAGATGTGTTAAAGATTTAAGGGAGTGTCGATAGTTCCAAAATTTTATAAAGTACATGTTTGAATGAGGTAGATGAAATGAGAGGGATGATATAGGGGAGAGGACTAGTGTAAACTATGAAGAATGTGAGAATTTGAGTTATCGTCTGCTCACCAAAGTGTACAACCCTCCCCCCTAAACCAACCTAACGTATCTCGGTAATTATGCAGTATGGTGGCTTATGGTTTCGCACCTGCAATCGACTCCTATAGAACTACAATTTCCCACAGTTTGAAGAAAATCGAGAGATTTTATTATTTGGACAGGGCGCTAATATGAAATTAAATTAACCGTATGAACAACAACAAAAATGAGTCATTTTCATTTGTGATTGTAGAATTAAGTTCACAAACCGATAGTCTCCATAATGATAAGGACACTGCGAAACATTCTTCGTCTGGGGGACCATCTTCTTCTGCTGAATCTCTTCGTGGCGAACTTCATCATGACGAACTTCTTCATATCGCACCTCTTAATGATAAACCTCATCATATTGGACCCTTTTCTTCTATTATCGTACCTTGGAATTATTCTGGAGAGTTAAAATTTCATGACTTTACTTTTCCTGTTGGCTTTCAACATAGAGTAAATGGTGGAAAATTTTGCTCTATACGAACAGATCGTCCAATTCGTGTATTAGCTGCACGTGATGGTTACATCTTTGGAACATTGGATCGTTATCATAAGTTTTTTGGAATATATGCTAAATATCGTGGATATCTCCGTCGATTTAAAATACCACCGCGAAACGGCACACCTGAGCTAATGCACCCGATAGAAGTGAAGGAATTTCCTGATTTTCGAAAATTTAAATTGGTTAAAAAAGCGCCCAATAGATTTGGGCCAGGTATCCTATTAACGAAACAACAACAATAATGTCCAAATTAGAAGAAAAATACTTAACATTTTCTGCTTCGAAATAAAAAGCATGTAATTAAAAATTATCCATAAAGGTCCACTCTTGATTTATTTTCATTGGACACTTAACAAATTTAAAAAACACGAAGAAACTATTTTCTTTTGAAATCAATCATCTTTTCTAATTGAAACTCAGGTGTTTCCCTTTGGTTTGTATTTATAATTCATTAATAATTTTGTACTAAAAATTATAAGGTCTGTGCAAAAATGAAGCAATTTTTAAACATTTTTTATTCTATTTACAAAAAAAAGTTACTCTTTTAACCATAAAAAAATTTTCCGTTATTTTCCAACGCCTTCTACCAGCGCACAGTGGGAAAAAATTAGTTTTTTGTGTGTTAAGTAACATATAGCCCACACGTTTTGACCGATTTGTACCAAACAATTTTTAAAATGAAGCTGATAAGATTTCTACGAGAGAATTGTAGACAAGTTTTTTATATTAGTGTCTCAACTTTTTTTTATTAAAAAAACAAATATGAAGAAAAAATGACAATTTTTTCTCAATAATAGAAAAATTGTTGAAATTGCCTAGGTTTTATAGAGTACAATTAACTTAAGGTGCTTCAATATTATATACTAAACAACAAGTTTTTTGAAAACAAATTATTTGTTGAAAGAATGTTTTCTACGATTTCCCATAATTTTGAGTGTTTTAAAGTTATATTGCAAGCAATTTGGATAAAAGAAAAACCATGATGAAGACATTTTTTCTTACACATATACATTAATCAGGAATTTTTCGACAAAAAAATTCATTTTTTCGATGTCAATTTTTTAATCAGGAACTTTATGATAATTTCAGGAAAACTCATCATTTCTTGACTAATCTTAAGATTGCTTTAATCCAGAAATTTCCAATGTCATTTCATTCACTTGGGAATTTTAGGACAATTTCAGCAAAATTCATATTTAGCTTATAAATTTTATGATTTTTCAAACATAAATTTAATTAACAAATGTATTTGTCAACAGAAAAATTCGTTCGTTTTCGATGACAACTTTTCAAGTTGGGAACTTTATTATAATTTCAGAAAAATTCATAATTAGTAAACAAATAATTTATTTTTTAAGAAACAAATTTAGTAAGCAAATGCGTTCGCTTTTTTTTACCAAAAAAGTTTCTTTTTCCACTGCGGTGATCCATGGATGACATCGCAATATTTTGCATAGACCCAATAATAATTAAAATATTCATTTAATTTAAGGAATGAACAGTTTTATTATAAGAAACAGATTCTCAAAAATTATAAACTACTATAACTTTCTTATTTTTTTATAAAATATATTAATGTAATAAATATTAAGCAAAGCAGATGAATTACATATTTTTACTTTCCTTCAATTTTTAATTTTAAATTACTTTAATACTTTTAAATACAAAATTTGGCGCTAGAAAATTTAAAAATCTCAATTTTGCTCCTTCATAAAGGAAGGTTAGTAATTATATTTTTCTAATATACTTTTTCTACATATTTCGATCCGATTCGATCTCAAGAACTCAAAAATGCTATTTAAAAAAAAAATTATGTGTGTGTAACTTTTTTTCTGCTTACGGTATATCGAAAAGTAAAAGAGGTATCATTATGAAATTTTGAACATCCATAAGCTACGAATACTGCTTTTAATTTGTTGGCACAATTATTTATCTATTTTACATTAAGTTTTTCTTTTCGTCGAAATTACATAAACAAAAACATTTCTAAAAAGTCATGTAACAGAACAAAATAATTATATAAAACCATTTTTAAACGGAAAAACTTTGTAAATAATAATGAGGAAAACTTAATAATTTTAAGGATGTTACCTTAGAAGCGAAATTTACCGGATTTTTTTTAATTAAAAAAAAATAAAAAGAAAATAAAAGAACAAAAAAATTATTTCACAACATTAAATTTTCGATACAATATTTCATTATGCATAGTCAAATAAATAAATTTCTGAGCAAACTTTTTTCGAATTGAAAAATTTTAACTACGTCTTGGACGTTTTTTTCTTCTCCTTCGCCTTTGTTATTAACCTTTATTCTATTGGTAAATTATTTATAATAATAGTACTCTAAAAATGTGTTTGCAGCTAATACATTTAAATTACGTTCCTTGCATAAAGCTTAAAGAAAGGAATACCTTTATTATGAAAAATATGAATTAAAAATCGTTTTTAATATTTGAATGCATTTGACAGTTATTATTTGTTGCAAATAATTGATTCACGAATTTCAATAATTTTAAAGAAGCGCGCTAACTACCTACCTGCCTAACTGTTTTTCTGTCTGTTTGCCTGTCTGTCCATTGGTTCTCTTATCTCCTTTGTTGTCTGTCGGACTGTGCCTTCGCTTAGCATATTCTTTCATTTTTTATCTCGGAAATATATAAAAATGTTATCGGCACAATTTTTTTAAATACGCATCATTATTGGTTAAATCAAATAACATATTGTGAAAAATAACACAATTTTTCAGCCCAAAATATTCTTAGCTCCAAAAAAATGTTAAGAAAAAAATTTGTTTCCCCTGAAAAGTTCTACAATTTGTAGAACTCACTGTCATTTTTTTAAAGGTAGAAAATGCTATTGAAACATGTTAAAGTCAAATATGAGTGGAGTCTTTAGTCTTCTCTTTTTATTATATAAAAGAGTGAAAATATTTTTACTTGTATCACAATTAATAGTTTTAGATAATGAACAACGAAAATTTGTAAGATTCCACTCATTCATTAAAATCTCTAAATTCCTTAATTTTCACGAAAAACCTGAAATCCTGGAATATTCTAAATTTCTTGAATGCTTTTAATGTTTAGAATTTCTAAAATTCTTTGACTTTTATAAATTCCTTGAACCACTTAAAAGCTCTGAAATCTCTAAAATATTTAAGTATCTTAAATTCTGCGAATTCCTCGAATGCACTGAATTCTCTGAATTTTGGAATGCACTTACATTTAATGAATATCTTTAATGTCTTGAAGTCCTTGAATTCCTTTAATACTAAGAAATGACAAACGTTTTCTGAATTCCTTGAATTTTCGAAATACTCTGAAATCCCATAAATTCTATAAATGCCATGAATTCCTGTATTGAAATTATGTAAATGTAGACAATTATGTGAATTCGCTAAAGATGAATGGATGGGTTGGCATCCAAAAGCAGGATACAGAAAGAGTACTAGGTAATTTTGGGGATCCAAGAACAAACTATAACGGAGATAAATTAGTTGGCTTATTCTTAGAAAAGGGTCTGTTTATTACAAATATTTGGTTAGGCATGAAATGATTCACATGTACATCTGGTCTAAAGGAAATAGCCACAGTATAATTGACTTTGTTATTGCGGATGAAAGACTAAGAGAGCTAGTCAAAGATACAAGTCTCATGAGGGGTTCTGAATGCAATGCCAATCATTAGCTTCTGATCTCAAAAATTAACTTAGATCGGCGATGGAGAAAAAAGAGAGCCAAGAAAGCAAAAGAAACGCGAATCAAAATTGAGAACCTACAGAAATCAGATGTGTGAATAGATTTCCAAAATAAGATAACAGAAAGCATAGGTAAGGAAGCTTGGGAAGCGCTTATACGGAAAAAAGATATAGAAGACGCATAGACTATGTTCCGGGATATCATTGTTAGATGTGCGATAGAAGTGTGTGGTACCGCGGTTGTAGGAAGAATATTTGGTGATACATGGTGGAATGATGAAATTGCGGCTGCCCAAAAAATAAAGAAAGTAGCTTGCAGAAGAACGTTGAACATGACAGGCCTTAGCGATGAGTAAATAAAGAGACGTATAAATTATTACAGACGCAAGAAAAGGATACTCAAGCAAATAATTAGAGAAAGCAAAGATAAAATTAGAGAAGAAGAAGAGAACAAAATACAAAACGACTTTGAAGGATGCAAGAAACTACTTTATAAAGCAATGAAGAGAATTAAAAGTACAGAATTTTCCAACTTGAGAAATGGCAAACGGGAAATGCAATATGAGGAAGGCGGGGTTAGTGACGCTTTCAGAGCGTCACTAACCCCTAACTAACTAACATTTAGGGGACGATCCGGAAATAAAGCTATAGGACACCACAACGGCGATGTACAACACAATGCGTTAGAAAACTCTATTGAGAAAGTCTGTGTCATTGAGGTTAGGGATATAATTAAGAACTTGAAGAATGGTAAGGCTTCCGGGGTAGAAAGTATTAACACTGAAATGCTTAAACACGGTGGCGAGTACATACCTCATAGACTGTGCGAACTAATAGATCTATGCATCGAAGTTGGAGAAGTCCCAGGTGATTGGAAAAAGCGATTATCGTGCCAATATGCAAAAGAAAGGGAGATAAAAGCGACTGCAATAATTACAGAGGGATCAGCTCATTAAGTACCGTAAGTAAAATATAGTCAAAGATACTTATTCGTAGGGTAATAACAACAGAAGAGAAGATTTGGGAAGTCCAAAGTGGACTTATGCCAGGAAGGTCATGTACAGATAAAATATTCAGCTTAGGGCAAATCACAGAAAAAAGTTTGAGAGTGGGCAAAAAAGTTTTCTGTACATTTGTTGACCTAGAAAAAGCTTTCGAC
>JAAAKG020063488.1:0-17714 GCA_010014905.2 Druon quercuslanigerum | reverse complement strand
AAGTATGCCAGGACAGAAAAGTATGGCGGAAAATAGTTAACAAGAAGAGTGTCAGAAGAGTGAATGACGCCTGAAACGAAGACCTTGGATACTAATGGACCCAAGTGGGGAACCTTACATGACGACTTTGTAAGGATCTTCACTTGGGGTGATTGCTAGAGAGATTGATCAGCAACCGAGTGTCTACCCCGCCTATCCCGAAAGGGAAACGGCTTAATGGTGTAATAATAATAATAATAATAACCCAGGAAATAAAATAAACTCTTAGTGTTGCTGTTTGACTTTGATTCGCTAGTTATAATCAATCAATCTAAAACATCTTATAAGAAATGCTTATCTCGTTCTAAGGGTCCCACTTTAATTTCAACGCTAAGCGTTTAACAAAGCATGCATAAATAAGCTGTAAATGACATCTTACTTGGGGTTCTAAAGAATCCCAATTGTAATTGAGCCTATTTATAAGGAACCTATTTTTCGCTTTGGCCACTTCGACATTTTGTTCAATTAATAACATAATTTTTACATTGAAGCAGACATGCAATCAAACTCTTATGGACATAACTTAATAATGATAATTAAATTAAAAAAATGTTACCGCAATTAATATAGATTGATAAATATAATTTGCAGGTCGAGATCTGTCAATCGACCCCTAACTTACCAAGCCATACTTTGCAAGTGATTGGTTTGTGAATGCGCCTTTATGTTCTTTCCAATAGCGTTATAAATTAATCCTTTTGGCTCTCTACAAGTATCTATTGAAGCTGAACTTCTAAATGAGACCAACTTTTATTTGAGCCGCAACTGTAGTGAACCCCCAGTTTTTTCTGTGAGAAAGTTCTGTAACGCGGTTTTAGCCGGACTCCATCTATAACTTCTAAACAAGGTACGAACGGGAATACCATTTTCACGTCCCTGTCTTCCGGTACGTGCGACATTCAACTGTGATATAAATATATGTTAAAAAAGATTTGTAAACAACAAAATGAATAAGAATATTTAAATATATAATAATTTCGGATACATAATTTCAAATTTTTTTATTTTTATTGTGGTGGTCATTTAGGCGTGAACAAACGAAAGCGTTTACATCCGTAGCGAGCTCTAATGGGTTTGTGCCCACCCTGGGCCAGCCCCAAAACCGACGCAATAGAAGGATTTCACAGTATGTGTATCATACAACATTTGAATATTGAAAATTTGCACTCTCTTATGACAATTAATTATTTTTATTACTCTCCACTGGCCTTCACTTACTCAACAAAAAAATTTCCTTATATTTCTCATATTTAAAAAATAATTTGTTTGCCCTCCAGTAGTCGGAAAGCGCAACTTCCCGGTCGCTGCACGAAACGAAATTGCCGCTTTCCAGCGCCGTCGAGTAACAAAAAACTATACACACCTCGGCCAGTAAAAAAGAAAGCCTGAGATCACATGTAATTGTCAGCCCTTACTTTCAATAAAATAACATTATTGTGAGAGATGAAAAAAATGTAATAAAATTGGTTGGTTAGATTCACATACCCTATTTAGTATATACATTAAATAAAACTTGACAAAACTATGTCCAACTGTTTCTAATGAGATGTTGACAACTGCTTCACCTAAGATAGGGAAAACTAGGTCGATTTCAACAAAGTAAATTAGAAGTCTAAAAAATGTGTAATAATATCCTCCAATGTTCTTCTTTAACGATTCATGAGACCTTAAATGAATGTTAAATATTTTTATTCAAAAAATTACGAAACTTGAATAAATTCTGTTATTGCTCTCTAAATTTCTTGGAGTCATATGCCGCTCCAATGGTTTTAATCGTCGCTCCAACATGAAGCCAGAAGTGAGCTTCTCCATTTGGAGTGGAGCTCCTCTTGGACTTGGAGTGACTGGTCACACCAAATGGTGCGACTGATCGCTCCAAAGGGGGCGAATACCGATACAATTGGAGCGATCGTGTCTGTTCAAACGAGAGTAAGTTGTGTGACTCCTACGGATCGAGTCATAAAACGGACACCTTTGAAGCAGAATGTTCAGTTAATTTAGGAGTTAAATTTCGCTCCTTATGGACTCACTTAATTATTTTTAAAGGGATGAACGACTGCAATCTTTTCTCTCTATTTTCCATACTATGATAAAAAACAGAAAATCGAGCCCTCATGGACGGTATAAGTGTACCCGAATTTTTTCTAAAAAAAAAAAAACAACACATTTCATCGCGGCGAGATTCTGCTACTTAAAATGTACAACCTGCCTGATTTCAATTGATTTCGATCAATTTTAATTCTTATTTTGCCATATCTCAAAGTTCAATTGTCGCAGCTAGTTGGTTGCGCGGTCAAAATTTTCAAAATAAATGAACGAGTTTAACAAGCGCATCTCAATAAATTTCTTAATTAAACAAGCAAAAAGTATGCAGAAATGGGAGGACGGTTTGAAAAAAAAAATAACAGATGTGAATATAAATTAGAACCGCAATTTTATGCATATGCGAATACTTTTTGCCTCCAGACAAATTGACAAACTCGCAAAAGGGTAACAAAAAAGGGGATCTCTAGTTTCTAGAATTATAGCGAAGATTAAATGCTGTCAATTTGTCAAACACATGAAAGTGTAGAAAAATCTAGCTCACGTGTAATTCGACGAATAACGCTCTGAGAGATCAAAGTGCAGGTATCTATCCATCTTTACGACTTCTAGGGTTTTAACAACCGGAAGCCAGCGCGGAACACTTTCGAAACAAATGAACTATTAGAGGTCCGTAAACCACAGCGGGGGCGTAAAGGGGGGAACCGGTTCCTCGAGTACTAAAGAAGTAACCACAGCCGCATAGCGCAATGGGAGGAGGTGAAGTGGTCGGAGGTGCAGGGTTATGAGGCGCCATGGTGGCTCTTAACTAGCTACGCATGGCGCGCACGTGTTGAGGTGTCAACTGAATCCAACCAAGCCAAGAGAGACCCTTCCAGCATAGGACCCCGGCATCTCTCCCTTTTTTGAGACGCTCCATTTCAGGCGGGGATGAAATATCGAAGCAAAAATATTTGTGCTCGCCGCATAATTGGTCACGCGTTGCCACTTCCGCTTCCACAGAATCACATTAGGCTGTTTAGCGCCACTGAGACTTCTTCAGAGTTTAACGCTTTTAGGGGAGTTGGGAATTTTAGGTTCGTGACAAGTGTCACAAAGTTTGTATAATACAAATTTTTGTGGTCCAAATATATGTGGTTTTTGTTTCAGAAACTCAATTTTTTAAAGCATTCCATCATCAACCGATTTTTCTACCTTAACACCTTAGGGGCGTCTATAAACTACGTTAGCAGTTTTGGACAATATTTGATCCAGGTGTGCCCCCTCGTTGCCGATATTATTTTTGTCTTTACCCTTCCCCCTTCCTGAAAGTAACGTTTGGATAAACACGGATTTCACGTTTAGCCTCCGTTTCTTCGCGTTTCTAAAGTCAGAGGCAAGAGTTAGGCCCCTCACTTCTTTGGATTTCAACCCGCACAAAAAATGTCTGAAATGTTCAATGAAAAGATATGATCCCTTTTATCCTATAAATGTTGTCAATTGTTAAAGGGCAGTACACCACAAAAGCTGGGGGTTTTCAGCCTACTTTTTCAAGCGCTGACATTTACCTGTTCCCATATATGCTTTTAACATTAATTAATGCAATACATTTTTCAAAATTCTGAAATATTCAATAATGCACTTTTTACGACGATTTACTTACAAATACTTTATCTTAAGAACGAATAAAGATAGGAAGCCGTTTAATAACTCTAAATGTGCAGTTTTTTAATGCGAGTGCAGGGCAATAATTGAATTCATCGAAAGGTTACTTTTTTTACTACTTTTCCTGTTGTGCCTTCCACGTGACAAGACTGATTATAAGTTCAAAACTATTCAAAATGACTTTTCCTAGCGTCAATCTCGTTTTAGGCATTGGTGAAAGTCGCGATTAAAAAAAAAAGTGTCCGAAAAACTATTGGCCACAATTTTTTAGGACAGAAGTGGTTATATCGTTGCATTCAGCAGACTTTAAGCTTTCAGATACTTTTTATACAACAATTCAGATCTTTTTTGGGCGAGTTGAAATCAAAAGAAGTGAAGGGCCACACAGATTCGCGTACATTGTTAAAATTTGTCATAAGGATATTATTTAAGTTCGTAACGTGAACTCCACTAGACATCTCCCCTCCTGTTACCAAACATATTTTTTGGTTCGCCCCCACCCCCTTCAAATTGATAACGTAGTTTACGGATGGACCCTTATAAACATCCGATACACAAATTCGCTCTAAAATGTAAGGCATTTTTTGAGGAACGTCACCAGTATGAAAATGGTTAGTCTCAAAAATACTACGACATTCTCGTAGGTGAGAAGACTGTTCAGCTCTATTGCTAATACATTAGGGTCTCTATAGAATTCACCTTTACTTTGCCACCTACACTTTATAGGGATGTTGGTGGACGTTTCCGTAAAACGTGCAATGGCAAAATAAGGGTGGGTGCGAGCGGAAAGGCGCAGCGAGGGCGTCGACAGGAGTATATTCTGCGGGATGCACAGGGACTTGCCAATTCACAAAGGGGGTCCATATACCCGGAGATTACGATCTTCCATTCGTTCGCTCGCTCGCTCGTTCCAATTATTTTGTCCAATTAAAATATCGATTTTCTCCCAGAACGTCCAAACCGGCACCAACACTAACGTGATATGCTACTCGCCTTTCGCAGTGTCGCTCACCCTCCTCTGCCGATGCTCAATCGGATGCTCCTACCTCCCATCCCACTTTAGAATCCCCCTCTAAAATCCTCTCCCTCCGATATTCAATTATTGGCTACGCGAGCGGGCGGATGCTTCGCAAAAAGCCGGGAAACGAAGTCGCTTACGGTCGCTGCGCTTATACACCTGTGACAAACCTTATACATATGCACAAATCCCTCGAAACACATTCAAATCCACCTTGATGCGCAATATATATGTCGATCCATACATATGAAGTAGGATGCAAATACGTAACTAACATACACGCGAACTCACGGAGAAATCTCAAAACAAATGGTCGACGCTGCTGTTTCGAACAGCTCTCTGTGTACTTACTTACTCCCAGGCAGATCAGAGCTGAACGCCGGTTCTTTTGCGAATCTTATTTTCGATATCGACGTACCTACCTCTGTAATGCCTTCATTAAAATGCCTCGTAGAGAGCAATACGAGGTGGTGCAGAGGGCAAACGTAAAAGCAGAATAACGACTCAATGACTCTGCATCGCGAACGCTAACCGATTAGGATTGTCTGTTCTTTCCGTGCATTACAGGAAAACACTTTCACAATTTCTGATCAATTTCTATATAATGTCAGTTAATACCTACTTGTAGAATCGAGCAAGTATTTCCTTTTTTAATTAAAATGATGGTATATTAGAGCTTATTGAATTGAATTTAATTTGCATTCCAGGAGAGAATTAGAATTTTCCCTTTTCTATTCATTTTTTTGCGATAATTGAAACTGGCTTCGCTGGGTGGCTTCGCGGTGCACGTATCTCACAAATAGGTAAAATTTGTCAATGACAACCTAATAAATTACGAGAGAGTGTAATCTTCTATGAAAAAAGAAACTATAAACTAGGAAGAACACTAGTTTCTTCAATTGAGAAATTCCAAAACTGAAATCTGTTATGATTATAAAAGTGTCTAGCCTTGTTGAAACTCTGGTTTAGAGAAGAAATTACTACAATGGATCGGTTATGTGAGAAACAAATGAACGACAAGTGAATTCTGGAAATACGCAGTGGATGCGGGATAAGTCCGTACTTAGATAAGGACAAAAGTACTAGAAAAATTCCAATTTATTTTTTGTTTGAAATATTTGCACAAGTACTCATGGGGTTGATGTCCCAAAAAAGCTCAAAATATGACCCACACCCGAAAAAAGGATATAAAACTTCTACGGTATTGTTTTCCTAAAATAGTCCTGGTGAAACGGACATATTTTGAACATTTTTGGTATTTTAATCCTATTTCAGCAATATTTTTTTTAATTAAAGTCTTATCAGAACGTGTATAAATTTCGATAAAAATAAAATGGAATACGTTAAAAGTACTTTCGTCTCTGTTTAGACTTTACATTTTTTAAATGTGACATAATCAAATACCTATATCACAGGTCTCACCTTATAAGCTCCCCGAATTTTTTTTAGTACTTAAGATCTCTTTTTGTAAGTAAAATATCGGACTGAAATTTTGTAAAATGCATGAGAAGACCATAAACTACGCTTATGTACCTAATTTGAGTAGGGATTTTGCTAAAAATTATTTTTAACGAAATTAAAACAGGGACCATTTTTTGACATATTTTCTTTGAAACCTCGAAATTTTTTGAACCTAAAAACTTTTTTTATATTTAAAATATCTGAAAGATGTAAAAAACGTACATAAACGTATAATTTATTGTTTTTAATACATTTTCCAAGGTTTCAGGCGGATACTTTATTCACAAAAAAAAAATCCTAAGTGCAAGGAAAATTCTATATAAACTGAAAGTGAGATCGGTATTATATAGGTAATTAAATATGTCACTTGCCCTAAAAGAAATTTTGTACTAAAAGCAATGATTCTTCGCATATACAGTACTTTAGTGCAACTTGAACTGGGATCCTGGTGGGACTTTTTTTTACTTGGGAGGCTATTATTGCACTAACCGCTCAATTATTTGCATGTTATGACATTTCTTATCACGACAGTGCAGCTCAAATTTTCCATTCGGCCGAATACTTAAACAATTGGGGGTGATTCTCATTTTTTTCAATATTTTATTTGACCTAAATGTCAGTAGGACGATTTACCAGTCGCCTTATAATTAATTTATGCAAATTGTTTTCCTTTTTTATTTTTTTAAGTACTTATTTGATCCAGTATTAATTTTTAGATTCCTGTTCCCCATATAATGTTTGTATGACCGAATCCTTATTCAATTTTTCACATTTCCTCATTTTCATTCGACGAAATTTTTACTTGTCCTAATTGTCATTTGTTGGAATTAATGTTTCCCACAGTATTTATTGCATATAAATTAGCCTGAATTGTTATTTTTCATAATGTTTAGGTTCAGAATTTCCGTTTTGGCTTAATTGATAATTTTTTTAATTGTTCGTTGAGTCAACATTAATTTACGGATTAATTTCTCATTCATATTATACCTTTAAATACTGTAAATAACTAGTAGGTCAAACTGCAAATTTCAATAATAATCATTACATCAAATAATAAACGGCCAAAATGAACATTGCATATCTAACAATAATTTAGGGAAGAGAAAGTAATGATAAGTGGTAATGCTAATAAGAAAAGGTTTTTGGGTCAACTAAAGATTTTAGGACAAATGATGATGCCGCATAAACTATAAGCACGAAAAATGCACCAAAATTATTGTAATATCTGGAAAATTTGTTCTAAATATGCAATATAGAAATATCGGGGAGTATTCCACAACTATTCAAAAAATACTTTTTTTCAATTTTAATAGGAAAACTACCAATGGTTGAAAAAAATTACCCATTGTATTTAAGGTTATTTCCCACTTTATAATGGTAAAATTACTTGAAATGTAGTATATGACTTTCGAAAGCGATAATTTTTCCTAAATAATGGAAGCACTCTGAAAATTATATGTCAAATTAAACGTCTCTATTTATTCCTATTTCGAAAAAAGGTAATCAAAATTCAGAGTAGAAGGCATTAGGTTACAAATTCTTTTAACCTATTCCAAAGAAAATATTTTAACACTGTATTGACCATTACAGAAGAATTTTATCTCAAGGTCATTGCGATTCAAATATCCAGTATGAGAATCCCGGTTGTTCGAATTTTTCAAAGTGGTATTCGTTGTTTAACGCGGCGCGGGGAGAAGAATCGTAGACGAGTGAAGTTCTCTGAGAATAGAAGAGCTAATTCCGTGGTCGACAGCGACCGAAAACAAGAGAAGCAGAAGAGAGGGGAAAGGAGGAAACAGGACCACCGTGATTGCAATTTTAACGCCAATTTGACTTGAATTTCGTCCCATTTCCCCACAGGCCGAAAGAAATACTGTTTTCATGCTCAATATAGCGACTTGCTAATAATTAACGGACAGCGTGGCCTAAACCTCGCGCAACATTCAGTATGTACTTACGTACAGGGTGTCTCTGATGTATGTCCGTGACTCACATGAATGAATTCCTCGAGGACGATAAAGAGGGGACCCAGAGCTGAAAGAAGAAAACATATTTCTGTTAAACTCTAAGTTATGTTTTTTGAAAAATAAAGTTAACACCAATTTGCGATTAGACGTTGCGATAGTTTTTCATTATCTCATTTATTTCTAAAATTGTAAAAGTCGTAAATCTTGCTCTAATACTCCATCCACTTCACCTACCTCTCCATTAGCACGTTAAATTTGTCCTTATGTTCTCGCAGAACCTTCAAGATGATAGTTCTAAGTACCCCAGAATGCGTTCACACAGAATGGGTTTGTCTTCCTCATTACAATTATTTGAACTGTAGAAACTGCAAAGAGGAGCTAATTACACGGTGGATGTCCGTTGGCAGCGAGAAAAGTCAACACGAGCGTTGAGTTATGATCTTAACTGTGTAAACCTGAATCTAACCAACCACACGAACAGTGACTATCTAAATAATGAGGAATAAAGAGGCTAATCGAATAGCTTTACTTCTCAGTGTGTAGACCGAGGTGTAGACACTTTTCTACAAAAAAGGCAAACACTTATCTTTCTAGCATCTCTATTCCTCTTAGTGATAATTAGGAAAGAAAACTTTTGACAAAACTTTTTTTGTAATTCGTCTGTAGACTTAAGTGTCTCTTAAGTTGGCATTAGGTGTTTGAACAATTTCATTGCTGCTTAAGGCATGATTATCATTCCACTTTGTCAGAGGATAAAACTGTCTAATTTTTTCAATAACATCTACCTGAGAATTACAGCTTGAACAGTCTTCATTGATTCTGTTCAAGTTAAAAATGATAGATCTATATTAGCTCAATTAGCTGTAGTTCGACATTACACCCTAAAAAAATTGAGTTGTGACAGGGATATTATTCCTTATTATAGTTCAATATTTAGCTGAATCAGCGAAAATGAATATCTTTGACCATTTTCCATATACCGGGGATATCGTATATAGTGAAACCCCTAATAAGTACAGCTATAATAGGGATATTAAGAATAGGTGTCTGAAAGAATTATCGACAGAGCACCGGTGCATTATGGGAGCAGCGAAATAAAATGGCGACAGAATAATCGGGAGCAGTGACAGTTCAGAATTACTTTTCAATAAACGATTTTCACCACTTAAAATGTGCGCGAATGTTAATATCAAATAGAATTTGTGTGAGAAACGTGAGAAAAAGGACAAATTTCACCTCCCAATGCATTATACGGATTTCAGGTAAGTTAACTTTCTCGATGCCAGACGAAAAATTGGCTACTGTAAGTTAATATATTTCTATAAGAACTAAATGTTTTTATAATCTGAAGATACATAATCTGTCGAAAATAATAAACTCTCGAAATTGTCAACTTTGTAAATGTTAGCTTAAACTAACTAAACTTTTTACCTAATCTAAGAGGATACTTTCTTTGAGTTTAATATATTCTCGATTCACTCGTTCGCCTCAAGAATTTCTTTTCCGTGTATATTGAGAACTTTTTCGATTCATCAAGAGCTGGTAGCAATTCCGCCTTACAATTGGTTGAAAAGAAGTAAGGAACAAAACTTGTTGACACCGAGTACGTTCACCAAGTGGGGTTATGGGTCTGGCGGGTGGTCCTCATTATGTTGGGTTGTTCGCTGGTTACACGTCCTATCTATCAAACGTATCGTTTTGCATTGGTAACCAGCCAAATTGGACAATCCCTCTCTATCCATTCGAAAAAGTATCTACTGATCTCTCTCGTGTTCTCCGTAATTATTCTCAAGACGATACTTAATAACGATATACCCGAACCTCTCCGTTCTCCTCGTATCGTATCGGAAAGGTATGTCTTACCGTGAACGACTTTTGCTCCTTTTATTGCAACTTACCATTCTTGGATAAAATGTGACCCTCTGGGTAAAGCCAGCCAAACTAAAGCTTCTTTATATATTTAAAACAGTCAGCATTTCAGTTTCTTCTGATTATAGATATACCGTTACATCTAAAATCAGAAGGAACTCTTTTCATACAGGTCACTTTTGTGAAAAAACTGTTCAATGCAAAATTGGTTTTTGCAAATAGATTTTTTTTCACTCTGAAAGAATTACACACATAAAAATGGAATTTTATTGTATTGACGTTCTTACGAAAATGTGATTTACATATACCGTAAATTCTTTCACGTCCGATCGACGTGCATTCGACGAGATTCACAATCGAAGCGGATTCCCGTAAATGAAAGAACGTCCGAGAGCTTTTATATTTGAAACCTTTTATCAAATCCCCTATCGAGACTCATTTGTTTTCGCTTATCACTCGACTGCGTCACGGGACACCGTTAACGTGATGGACGCCAAAATGGGATTTTTGGTGTCAGAATACTGCATCCAAAAAAAGTCTTTCGAAAAAAAATGAATTAGTTTTCTCGTGTGAAGCCGGTCGAAGAAAATAATTTGCATAAAAATTTATGTTAACTGCAGTTATTTATTGAATCGAATTTATTCAGTCAAATGGAAGAAACAATTTTCGTGACGAAACGCACGACTTGACCTTGAAGTGTAACGGGAACAATCGATATCTTTGACTCTCTATCTAGAATATAAATATCGATAAGTGTCTGCGGAGTAAAAATGTTTTTGAAGCGAGCGTAATCAACGAGCCTAATTGGTCAATTACACTCATTACCGTCGCCAACGTAGGAAGGCAAGCGTCGATTAGATCTCTCCTTCTCTCTCCATCGTTTGCTCTCTTTTGCCCCTCAAAGCGTTATATCACCCCCCACTTTGAAGCCACCAGGTCGCATTTGCATGAGGGAACCTTATCCCTTTGCCGAAAAAATATATACCCACTTGCCCGTTTCCCCTCGTCATGAGGTGGAAGAGCAACTTCAGAGGCGGCAGCTGGGACCACGCCCTCGACGGTAAAAGCCCGCCTCCATTTCGTCCTCTTCTCATCGACGATCCCCACCACCAGTTCCTGCCAGCAAAAGGAAAAAATCAGTCCCACCAGCAAGTTGGTCAAGTCAGTCCAGTCGGAGAGCTCGTCTTAGTAAGACGTTCATTAGCTTATTCTCTGTCAGCTAAATTTTACATCTGTCAACAAACCACAAGTGATCAAGTGTTGTTAATACCTTTATAGTCCATAATCTGCACATGTGCTTGAAGAAAAAAAAAACATTGTGTATATACTGTGCAACAATTCAAAGAAGAATTGATCGAACTTGACTTTTCAACAGTGTTGTGACTTAGATTATCAGTGTTGTTATATTCCGAGTAGTACATTTGAGGAAATGTGATTAATATATTCTCTTTTAAAACCGTGCATCGCTATTTGGAACATTTATTTTAGACAGCAAATTCGCAAAGTCTAAGAATGACAGTCCTAAGAATGACATCCCCGGTAACACCGCCTTCAACTAGTCCTGGTTCTCCAAATCAGGCTCAGGCTCCTCAGGCATCGCCAACCCCAGCTCATCGATTGAGCTTTTCCGTAGCATCATTGCTAGCTGACACCAAGAAATCATCAGATACATCATCCAGAATCAGTACTTCCTCACCATCTCCAAGATCCTCTCCCATAAATTCATATTCCATAATTCACCACATATCAACTCCTTTATCCAAATACACATCCACCGATCTGAGATCTCACCGATACAGCATCACGGAGTCGCTCAAGGATTATTCTGATCCAAGAATACCACACTATGCCTCCTGTGACTCGCCAAAAAGCGTTTCGGACCATGGGACCTCGTCGAAGAATTACGACCTGCCAGAATTCACTGCCGGATCGCCTACTCATCGCAACATTTCTGGACTCTTGGATTATAGGATGTCTAGCTCCCCAGTCTCCACCGACTTAAAAACCCCAGACTCTAGAGTTACTCTCTCACCAAAACATCATTCCATCATCGGTGCTCGTGATTGTCGGTCCCAGTCCCCAAGGAGTTCACATGATGAGGGGCGTTCAAGGTGTTCGGAAGGTGAAGACGTCGAGGATGTGGCGGATGATGAATCGAGTCTGGTTGACGTCGAGGATCTTCAGCAACACGCATCCAGTCCCACGCCCGTAAGGCCCACTCCAGCATATATTGGTGGTTTTTCTGCACTTGGAAACATCTCTGGGATCACGCCCGGACTACATCCAGCGATGTGGGGTGGACATCAGTCGGCAGCAGCAGCCGCTACCTTTTTCCCGTCGCACTTCTCTCATCATGCACCTTTAAATGGTAAGCGAGCTTATGGTTATTTCAAATAATATCATGCAAATAAATGTGCTTCTCAACGTGAACAGTTCTTTAGATTTAAATCTTAAGAGGGAAATGAATTTGTTATTTTTAATTAAATTAAATGATATATAGATCGGACATATTTAAATCCAACATAGTTTTGACAGAATCTTTTGAACCAACGACTTGCAATCTTCTAATTTTGACAATGCTATCTCAATTATATCCAGTATTATAAACAGCAATAAACTTAATCGACAAATATCAAGGTCGACTTCTGGTTCTGTTCATCTGAGGACAGGAGCAAGCATATTAACTGCCCATTCGGATGGGTAATCAAATTCGCACTTCATTACAAATCCGGTTTTTGCGTCGGGACAAGAAGAAACGAAAGGAGTGGGGGATCAGGGGAATTAGCGGTTAATAGACAGGCATTCCGATAAAAAGGTTGCCTATATCAATATAATGACTGACTCTAGAGACAAATGGGTATTCCACCGGGCAAAAATTAATTTGCAGAACAGATCCTTTGTAGAAGCGAGCCGATAGCCTAGCGACGGTCGATGGCGGTGTGGTTAAACAGGCTTTGGTATCCGCACCGACAACTCGTTTCTTATATTGCATTGGTTTTAACTGCTTATATGTTAGCAATATTGCGTATCCCAAGGGCCACGAGAGGAAAGCTCCGTTTAACTTACATTATGGCTCGGGAGTGGTATTCTTAGCTTTGAGTCTGCGAGTACAAGAGGCGGTGTATATGTACGAGGGCGAGGCGTCGTAATTCTGAAATATAGCCTCTTTGGAAGAAGCACCCTAAACATACGGCTTCTTCAAACTTTTACGCCTCCATCTTTTATTTCGACTCTCAGAGAGGGAAAGCCCTGGTACTTGAAGGATGAGAATGAAATTACGAGTCGATTTACTTTTACGTTCCAGTAAATTGAAGAGAGCCCATGATCTAAAATTTGATACTAATCTGAGGTAAATTAGGTTATTAAGATATAAGAGATGCATAGATTGAATTTGAATAATATGAAATAGTTGCTGATAATCTCTGCAATTCTGAATCCGGTGCATGAATACACGAGATAGAATCTTATAGAGGGCTACGTGTAGATAGCGATTCGCAAGGGCTTCGATGCGATGACAACTATATAGAAATGCCCGATATTAAGAGGAAGTGAACATCTGAATTCTTGTAATGTCAGGGGTCATATGAGGAAATAAACATCTGAATTAAATATTTATCATTTGCGTTTTTGGTTTTCAGTAGGGTGATGTAGATTGTAGATGAGGAAAGCATTTTTTTTTGAGTTTGTGGGAAGAGAAAAAATATGGCCATCAGTCAATTTACTTCAGCTAGAGAGGAGATTGGGGCAAGACGGTAGCAGCGTCATTACGCAACGGGAACAAAGGAGTTTTGCCGGTCCGATCATCTTTGCCTTCGTGGAAGACACTTATCTCGGCAAAATCAGCTAATTATTTCGAATGCGTTCCCGATCGAGTCCGGATTAAAGTCCGTCCGGGTCGTTTTTGGCCCGGTGGCCCAAGAAAGATTCCGAATGCCGAGACTAATTGGACCCTTAGCCAGTCGGAGGAGGAACCGATACAAAGGAGGACGCGAAACAGCAGCAAGCAGGATCAACGCAACGAGCTCGTACGGGGCTTCGCGGCCGTATCTGGCGGGGCCGAATTTGAAATTCAGAAACACCGATGGCCTTTTGTCTCCCACGTAAGACTCTACGACGTCGAGACATCCAACTCTGTCCTACAAATCTGTCAATTGTTTCGGGACAAATCTCGGGAGTAACTTGGATATTCGACCCCAGCCTTATTCCTCAATGTTTCGACTTGTTATGCCTTTTGAAGATATTCTGTTTCAGAGCCTTTGAGAATATATCAATGAGTCCTTTTCTTCAAGGGTTGATATACTCTTGTTATAACCAATTTACATCTTTAATTAGTAATCAAATATTCTAAGATATAAATTTCAAATCATGGTATTGAGACAGCCTGCGAGTTAAATAGAGAAGAAACAAATTAATTTGGTTTTAAATATTGTAGATATGAAATTCGACACGCACGTGTCTATCAAGTAGTCTTGAATGGCAGCAAACAAGTCGAACGCAAAGTAAACAAGTTTTCCGTAGTGTTAATTGTTGCGTGACTCTTACATGTCTCGCGAGGTTATCGGTTCAGTAAGAGTTAAAAAAAGTTCTTAAAGCAATCAGAATCATTGATCAATATTTTACATAATATAGCGTAACGGATGGGTAAACCAATAAGATACATTCCCTATGCCATAATTGCTGAGTGCAAACATTGTTCTTTTTGCCATTTCTCATCAATGAGATAAGATATATAGGAAACCAAAATTAATTTTTGCAATAAATGATTTAGTTCCGTGCGAGATACGTGACCTCCATACAGATTCTTGATCACACATTCTGACTATGTCTATAAACCATGCTCTCTGAATCTGAATTAGCGCTGGGTATACCGCTAATTCAATTCAGCGTATATACGCTGGCAAATCAGTGATATTTAGCTGTTCATCAGTGCAACTTCACTGATCAGAAGCTAAATTTCTCTGGTTTAGCAGCGTATATACGCTGATTGGAATTAGCGGTATAACCAGCGCTGATTCAGATTTAGAGAGTAAAGAGAACAAATGATTTGAGATTTACCGCGATATAGACACGGTTTAAAAAGTTTCAATGGGGAACAATTCAGAGCCGGAATTTGCGGTTTCTCTGAAAAAGTGTAATGAAGCTAGTTTGTGGTATCAGGGCAACAGAAAATTGTTATGGATTACGTCCTAAAAATAAGCGATACCGTGTGTATCCTACATGTTGCAAAAACGGTACATTGCGGTCGGCCTCTTCATTTTTATTCTTTTGGTATTGTGTAAGGTTCATTTAAACAGGATTCCCTTCTTTTTTGTTGCAGAGAATGGAGAGCCAGCCAAAATTAAATGTAATCTAAGGAAACACAAACCTAATCGAAAGCCGAGGACACCTTTCACCACGCAGCAATTATTGGCGCTGGAGAAGAAATTTCGGGAAAGACAGTACCTTAGTGTTGCTGAACGGGCAGAGTTTTCATCGTCTCTTCATCTAACAGAAACACAGGTCAGAATTTAAAAAAATCATTTATCATTGTCTGTGAAACTTGTGGAGGATTATTGTATATGGGAAAGGTTTAAAGTGAGATAAGTATTAATTTTTGCTCTTTCTCGCTTGCAGGTAAAAATTTGGTTCCAAAACAGGAGAGCGAAGGCGAAGCGTCTCCAAGAAGCAGAAATCGAAAAACTAAGAATGTCCGCAGTAAGGCAACATCATACAGCACTTTATGGATCTCATCATGGGCTTCTCGGACCAGCAGGACTTTATCCAGTAGGAATGTTGTCCCATCCTGGTTTGACGTCTCATCATCCTATTTCTCAGCTCCCTACAAGGGAATGATCTTGGAATTAAACGCGAATGAATAAATCTGGGCGGTCTCAAACTCAGTGAACGTGTTTGTAAGTGTAAAGTAAAAACGGCCCGCAAGTCTAAGGATAGATTACAGACGATGGTTTCAGAAATGAGATTGCGAGTAATCGCGCTAATTAATAATTGCCAGAGTCGTATTTAATTGGACGTGAAATGAACTGGCGGTTTATGCTCGCCATTAGCGGACTGAAGCATGAAACTCCGGGCGTCTTGAGTTTGTAAATAAATTGTAAATAATATCGTCTGACGACGATCAAATGATTCTGTAAATATGTGATCCTGCGATAAATGTGTAATTAAAACTGTAGGCCAATGTCTGCGGTTTCTTCTCATTTTTGTATAAATGTAATTAAGATATAACAGAAGAGCCTATTTAATAAATTGCAATGTCTTGAGTACCTGCAGATCTTTTTCTAGGTGTTCGCCTCTCCAAAATTCCTTCCATGACAATAATTTCTTAAGTTGATTTTAAGAAGGGTAGGCAAGTTTCTATATAGCCGGAAAGTTTATTTTTGGATTCTAATATTAAAACGGATCTTAAAGAAGTAATTACAGTTTCTCGAAAGTCAAAGGGAGTCTTTAAAAAAGTGCGATAAATCACTTAGGTTAAGAAAAGGCAGAAAGATAAGGAAATAAAGTCGCCTGATTTCGATCCGTATAATTTAGCATAGATGGTAATTTTTGATTCCGCCTAATCGTAAACGATTTCCTGCGTGGAAAAAGATCTCATGTCGCGATTACGTGGTATATCCAGAAAAGAGTCTCTGTCCGCGTATGTCGCGGGATAAATTAGCCAAGGCAATTAGTTTCGGAATCGACCGCCCCGGGCGGTTGGCGCCACCATCTTGATTACGGGAACTTAAGACAGTAGCCAGCACTGTTTGCCGAAAGGCTAGCGGCCGCAAGCTAATTAGCGATGCCCACCGAGATATCAGAACGTACGCTAATAATACGAAACATAAATATTCGGAATTTTTTCGTCTGGTAGCTAGCCTGTCTCACCCTCTGCATGTCGACTACGTCTCGTCACAAGCCTCCCCTCGAATCTCCTTCAACGTTTGGAATTTTTTCTGATACCACTTCATTTGAATGTGTGTTTGAATTTAATTTACGTAATTGTTTGCTCGCTACTTTCGAGCCGCGAGAACGATATCTTCAAGCTTGTTAACCCAACGAAGTTCCCATTAAGATTTCGAATACGATCAGCTTTAGGCCAAACAAGAAGGGACGAGGAATGAGAATTGATAATCTTGATTTAATTTGACATATAGTGTCCGTGTTTGCCCAAAATTTGAAAATAAGAAAGATTCAACAAGTTTTACACTAATTTGCTATGCATTTTTTATGCAGGCACAATTTCAATAAAATAATTTTTCGAGAAGGTAAAAATTGAAAACTGTGAAATTTTTTTCATTTTTTAACTCTTTCAAAGTAAAATTGCATTTAAATGATTGCATTGATCGCGAACTGGTTGACGGCATTTGAATATTTATTTCCGCAAAAAAATTATTAATTATTTTGGACACAAAAACAGTCTTTAATCACAATACTTTTTTATTGGATTATTTGGATAAAAATTATTGTCAAAAAAAATAATATATATGTATATAAAGTTACCACTCAAATAAAAGTAGTTATCGTTTAGAACTTGAGCTCTAACAGATACCTGTAGAGAGCCAAAAGGGTTCATTCAGCTTTTGAAAACAACGTTGAGACACATTCATATACCAACCGCTTCCCGTGCAGAAATCTTGCCGTGGCCCGGGTCGGGGACGGATCGGGCCAAATCGGGCCCAGATCGGGGAACCCGA
>JAAAKG020063477.1:0-17715 GCA_010014905.2 Druon quercuslanigerum | reverse complement strand
TCAAACATTATAAGCTTAACTTATTTTCCTCGAATTTTTATGATTATTAAAACAATTCTACCCCATAAACAATTTTGGAAACCTGGACAATATTATTTCTTAAGTTTTTTTTGCAATTATTATTAATTATTATCTATTTAAAAAAAGTAAACAAAATAATAACAATTGATAAAAGTGGAATAAAATAGTTTCAGTTCAACGAAATTCACGCCATTTTTTTTTAAAGTTTGTTCCTAATTCGGGAACAATATCAAAGTAAGTGCTGTATCAGTGGATTTCAACCTGCTTTTTTCTATTTTGTTGTAAAAATGTATTAAAATACACTATGTGAACATAGGTAAAAGGATATAATTTTATAGATTTTATTAAGTGAAACCATATTAAATTACGAACTTTTATTAATATTTTGCCTCATAATCGAGAAAAATGAGATTCGTTATTGTTTAAAATCATATTTCTTCCAATCAATCAAACAAAAAAAAATCATATTTCTACCAATTTTTCTTCACTTCGAAACTCAGAAATCTAAATATTCATATGCAGCATTTTATTTCAATTATTATTGAAAGAAAAACAAAGATACACAAAATACAATTTTGCGGTTTGTTAACATACATGTTGCTGTAGTTTATTTTTAGATATTTATTCTTTTTTTTGAGTTGTTAAAATACACAATAAACAGAAAGTAAGGATAACATTTAACAGATTTAAGAAAGGTGAACAATTTTGAATTATTAACTGCATATTCATATTTTACGTTATTTTTGAGATAAACGAGATTTTAACTTGTTAAGTAACAAAAAATCGTTTTTCTTAAAATAACGCGTAGTAAGATTTTTTTCTATCTTGGCTTTAAATAACGCAAAAAAATCTACAAATCATCTGAGCAAGAGGAAGTGGATGTGTGAGCACTTGTGAGTTAAACCTAATTTTAATTTATTTTAAAAGTTTCAAATTTGATGGTTAAATTTGGATCAATATTCTCCACATTTTTGACCATCCATAGCCAAAAAAATAAAATATTAATAAATGTATTTCACTTTTGGCCACTCTATTTTATTACATTAAAATTAAAATATTTTAAATTTTGATTCTTGTTGAATAATAGGTAAAGTGCAAACTAACCTATGAAACGATACTCATCTGTGTAAATAAATCTGAACTCACCCAAAATCATATTGCGACAGTTCTACATTAGGTCTGCACAAAAACGTTTTTTCTTAGAGGCCAACAAACCCCCCACCCCTATTTCTTTATAAATCTGAAAAAAGAAATTCAATACTTGTTTTGTTTAACGTTTAATAGGTGCCGGTTTTTACCAGAAGTTTCCAATTTGAAATGCATTGGGAAAAATCGCTTTTTTGAGTTTTTGAAATAATTTTTTAAAGTTAAAAAAATGTGATATGAAGTATAGGGGTTTGCAGAGAATTGTCCTATGAAGAATTGAATGCCTAAGACACATGGGTTTGACACCCCTTACACACCCACACGAGTACCTGGAAACTACCCTTAATACCAAAAATGTCAATTTTTCATTAAATGGGCCTTTTGAGAACTGAATTTTGACCTTTTTTTTAAATGAATAATACTTGTCCTTCGATGTATTTACTATCATTGGTTTATTAATTTTTAATTATTTAAACCAATGTTGTAAAATATTTCACTAGACCAATTGTAATAATTTTTATGAAAAAAATGTAAAAAAATTAAATTATTCAATGTTAATAAATATTACACTAAATAAATATTAATAAATTTATTTTTAAAAAAATTATTAAAATAATTTCCAATTGTTTAAATAATTATAAATTATGAACCAATGGTAATAAATATTCCACTAGACCATTAGTAATAACTTTTAAGGAAAAAAGTGAATTTTCGTAAAAAAATGTTTTTTTTTTAAATTCCGCTTTCGTTTCCAGTACCGACCGCAAAAGTACTATTTGCGTCAAGTACTGATTTATTGACTTTTTTGAAGGGCATTAGGGTAAATGTATACAGAAAGGGCAGAGAGAACGGAGATCGAGTGTAAAGGAATAAGGGTGAGTGAAGGCAAGGGTGTAAACGGTGAAAGAAAGTGGTTTGAAGTGAACATGTTGAGTGTGTAAAGTTTTTGAGGTTTAAAGTAGAAAAAATAGTTGTTGGGAAAGTGAGGAAATAGGTCGGCGATTAAGTCGGGAAACATCACAGATCTTGTGGTAAGGTAGAATGCCAACGACAAGAAGTCTACAAACTGACGTCAGAGGGCAACAGTTACTGTAAAAAAGCAAAGAACAGCAAGCAGTAATGGCAACAACAGCTGACCTTGCTGAAAGCTTGAGAAGTGGGGGGGGGGGTAGATCGCAATGATAGCAGCGATGAGGAAAGACCAGGTATGGGCAATCAACGCGGATGACCCTCAAACCTTCAGCGCCTCAACAGGCTAGGCAGCGAGGGTTCGAACAGGAGTCTGGACGAATAGCAAAAAAAGGCAAGCGCGACCAGCAGTGAAGGGGAGGGTGAAACAAGAGGCAGATGATGATTATTTAGAGAAGGGACAAGGATAACAAGAAAGTAATAAGTTAAAGCAAAACACCATTAAGAGATAGGGAGAAGGGGCGAAGTTTGAAAAATTGGAATCGCTCATAAAATGTTTTAGACAAAAAACAAGAAAGAGATTGGATGATATGAATGAGGATATGAATAGGCATGGTAATGGTGTGAGGGGATAAACCCTGGAGGAGAAGAAAGACAGGGTGTCGGGTAAACTAGAGTACATAGAGGATAGAGAAAGATTGACAAACAGAGAAATAGTGAGGTAAAGCAGCTGGAAGAACGGATAAGCAATTTATAAATTAGAAATAAGCATATGGGAAGACAAGCAAAGAACAAGGAAATAGTTAAAAAAAATAAAAAGAACGTGCAAAGTGAATATGAAAGATTGAAGGAAGTACTAAGAGAGATTAAAAGAAGATTGGAAGGGGAAGAAAGGGCACAGAAAGAGGGACGAAGGAAGGAAAAAAGGGAAATAGAGCACAGGGCTTGAATAGAGAGGAACAAGGGGCAAATGGAGTGGATAGGGAGGGATACGGCTGGGACAAAGAATTAGAAGAAATTAAAAAAAAATAAAAAAGTTTTGCGAAAGGTTAAGAAGGAGACGAAAGAGATGCTAGAGAGAAAACAGAGGTGTTTCCAAACGGCAAATAAGGGAAAAGTAAAAAGAAAATAAGAGGGAAGGGAAGAGAGAAACGTGAAAATAGCTTTCTGGAATGTGTCAGATTTGTAGAACTAGATTAAAGGTTTTTGGAGGAACTTAGAAAAGTGTGATGCGATTATGATAAGTGAAACTTAGGTAGATGAGAAGGACTGGAAGGGGATAAAAAGACTGCTACCGGAAGGTAATGTATAGACAATGCAAGAAGTAAGAAAAAAACACAACAAAGGGAGAAGGATGATCGGCTGTGTGTCTGGGTGGGAAAATAATTAGCAGTAAAAGTAGAAAGTATGGCGACTATGAGGAAAAATGGAATAATGCTAAGAAGGATTAGAGTTAGGAAAGTGAAAATAGCGGTGACTTGTGTATATCGAAAAAGAGGGAAAGGGAAAGGCTAGAGAGTAATAAGAAGGCAGATGGCGGAAAAGAAAGAAGAACTGGTTCTTAAAGAGAGGGACTTAAATGCTTGGTCTCGTGAGCAGAAAGGAGGGATCTAGGATGAAGAAAATGAGGGATATATGATAAAATCAAAACATAGAGAGACAGACCGGGAAGGGAGGAACTTACTTGACGTGATAGGAGAAACAGGATGGTTTATATTTATGGGTAATAAGAAAGAAGATTACGAAGAGAAGATCACATTCATAGGAAAGGGAGCAACAGTAATAGATTACATCTTGGCTGAAGAAGGAACGCGGCAGATGAAGAAAGGAATAAGAGGGAGAAAAGAAAACGAAAATGGGCGTCTGGGGGGTTGATAAATTAAAAGAGAAAGCAAAAAATGGAAAAGGAGACGATTAGGTGTGAAGAAGAGGAGTAAGTAGACTCTTTAATAAAAAGGAAAAGGAGAAGATTACGTGTGAAGAAGAGGAGTGAGTACACTCGTTAATTAAAAGGATGAATGGGTCGATTTAGAAGGTAAAGGATGAGCTGGGTATTAAAATAGAACGATTAGGGTGAAGAGAGACTGGTGGAACGAGTAATGCTGGGAAAGTAAAAGGATAATGAAAGAGACTGTAAGAGAGTGCAGAAAAGGGGAAATAGAGAAAGGAGAGTAAAGCCAGAGAAAAAAGAGTATTAAAAGATGCTGAAAATAAAAAGACAAAGGGGTAAGAAGAATAATAATGCAGAAGTAGAAAAAGCCCTTAAAGAAGGTTGTTTATGAGATGTGATAAATAGTTATAGATGTAAAAGAAAGGTATTTAATGAAGAGGTAGAAATAGAGGAATGAGTGGATTATTTCAAGGTTCTATTAGGTGGAGAGGAAAAGGACATGATGGGATGGAGAACGAAGCGATCAAGTATGGAGGAGAAGGAGTTAGTGACGTGATGTGGAACATCTAAAACAAGCTCTGGAAAGGTGATAAAGGGGAAGGAAAGAAGGTAGAGGAATAATTAAGGATCACTCTCATGCCAGTCGGCTATACAATATATGCAAAAATCTTAAAAAGAAGGTTAAAGAGTAGAATTGGAGATATATATGTACAGGAAGCGGCGGCCCTAAAACGCGTAAATGGGAGAGATTATGCACTTACATACATATTTAAACAAATTTCGTTTATTGAAACAATAAAAAATTAATGAGCAAATGTTAATAAATATTCCACAAGAGTAATAGTAATAAATTTTAATGGAAACACAAATTTAAAAAAAATATTTTTGCAAATTCCATTTGTTTAAATAATAAAACGTTAATTTACTAATGAAAATAAATATTCCACCTAACTATTATAATATTTATAAGTAAAAAAAAGAGAATACAGTGTTTAAAAATTCGATTCCATGAAGAATTGACATTTTTGGTTTTAAGGGTATTTTTCAGGTACTCGTGGGTCTTTGTTAGAGGTGTCAAACCCATATGTCTGATACATGCAATTCTGCATTGGGTAATTCTTTACAGGTCGCCATAATTGTCTGTCACATTTTTTTAAACCTAAAAAAATTATTCTGAAAACGCGAAAAAGTAAATTTTTTTAGTTGAAACTTCAAGTCAAAACCCGCACCTGTTAAAATAAAAAAAAATGAAAAATAAAAATTAAGGAATTTCCTCGGAATTGAAACAAAATAGGGGAGATCTTTGTCCTTTAGCATGCGAAAAAATTTTGCTATGCATTTTTTATGAAAACCGTCAGTCGTCAAGACTGCGCTCGCGAGCACGCAGTAGAGCTAGCCCAACCGTATTAAATTATAAAAATTTTACTGGTGACTACAAGAGAAGCAGTGGCCTAACCCGATGCACCCACCCTACTAAAAGAAGGCTGACGATAAAAAGCGGCGTATCTAGGCAGACAAAGAAACTTATTTTTTTAATTAAAACAAGATTTATCGCATTTTTTTAAATAGCTCATTTAAAATTGTAGGCTTAAAAGAAAAATAAGAAAATGTTGTTAATGCTGCTACAACTAACAGTAAGTATTTTATTTTAGTAGCTGTTCCGAATTTTATATCATTTCAAATAGTAGAAAAAATGTACATTCCTTCTAAATTATTATATTCTCTTATATAAAAATTGCATGTGCTCATTATCACTTAGATTTGATGCTCAGATATGCGTGGAAGCAAAATATTGCATGACAAATGCCATTTAATATAAAGTAATTGGCGACACAATAAAAAAAAAAGAAATTATATTAAAAAACTTATCAAAATTGATGAAAAAACTTTAAATTTCCAGAACAAAATTAAATTTGAAAATTCATGAAAGTAGTTAATTTATTTAAAATAATCCTTAAGGTATCTTTAAATCTAACACATATAAAGTTATTTAGAAAAAATAAACAGTATGTTATATTGATTAAAGGAAAGCAAATTTTATGATCAAAATAGATGCTACGAAAGTCATTTCATGTTTTATTGTTGATGATCTGAAATAAACAGTAATTATGAATCTTCTATTATTAGGAAAAGAGTGAAAATAAATAATTTAATATTCGTTAATCGATTGTGTTTTCTCATAGAGCAGAATTTCTCAAAAATAATGAACCTAGAAGCTGCTAAGCGCATAATAATTTTTCTCGTTTGCTTTTTGTCTTGATATAAAGTTAGATAATCTTTTAATCAGATCGTGTCATTTTCCTAATGGACTTTAGGCCTCCATTTAGCGATAAATATTGATTATTTATGTATACCGATATGTAATTTTATGCAGATTGACAAGTTAAAATTGTTTTCAGTTGAATCTTTGAAGCGATTTATTCCAGTTGAAAGAAAGTATATCCAATTCCAGAAACGGTCAGTTTGCTGAATACCTAAACCAATTTTGCATTCAATAGTGTTTTAAAACTGTATTTTCTGAATGATAATTTAAAATTTTATTATCCTATACTTTTTTACAGGATGAACTTGTAAAAAATGGAAAATCATTTTTTGTTTGTGACACTTTGCATAATACTAAATTTTGGAGAAGACACCACTGCTCAAGAGGTTAAAGAGTGTTCGAAAGGCATACTGAAATTTTATAAAGTTGACAACACAAGTGGAAATTATGTGGAAGTGATTTCTAGAGCAGATAAGTTTGTAGCATTGCAAGATGATAAGTTATCAATTTACGACCGCCACGACCTAGTCTATGAGAAAAAGGTTGAAGTTTCCACATCAAGATTAAGTTTGGATCTTTTCGGAAACATCTTGTTCAGCAATTTTTATCGTTTGGGTATCTTTATACTAGATAATGATGAAACTATTTGGAAAAAAAGTATTCTCTCATTCAACGAATTGGAAGAAAATATAATTTTCGACGGTAATAATACCATTTATGTAATTATTAATAATAAGATTCACTATGTTAGACAAGAAGAAGATACTCTTCAGGAACTTTTGAGATTTTCCAGTATTAGAAATGTTACTCACCTAGTAAAGGATGATGATGATACATTTTACTTTGCCTATAAAAGTGAAAAAACCAGCTGGATAGTAAATGGAAAAACTAAACAGATTATGTTTCAAACTTCCCTTATCAAAAGTCTGAATTACGCTCAAGATCCTGTTGCTAATGCTGGTCATCTGTACTTTATAGACGAAAAGTGTTCTTTAAAGGCTTTGAAAATTATCCCAACTTTTAATGTATTTAATCCAGAATTGACAAAAATTATGGACTTTGCAGATTGTGAATACAGATTTAATAATAAATTTATTTTTACTTACAAGGGAAAGGCTGAGGATAAAGAAACGTATATTTTTAATCAAAATAAGATGTATGCCTTTCGCATTGGCTATGATAGTGTTTGTCTGAAAGCACAATTAGAAAATGTGACTATTAACGCTGCTTCAGTCAATTTCAATTATATAATGTTGGCAACGTCTGATGGTCTTTGGCTGGCAGATTGGAAGTACTGAACAAAGTTTGAAATGTGATTCATAGCTGATAACAACTGATAATAAAGATGTTAGTATAGAGAGATAAAAATCGAATCCCTATCAAAATTTACAAAAATAGAGTCGTATACATCAAATGCAGAATCTTCAGAACACTTTTTGTGTAAAAGAATTTTTTTTTTGTTATTTTGGTATTATCAAAATAAAATGTTTTACGAAGCATTTTATCGGCTTAGGTATCGGAACTTGCAGTTCTTGAATGGTTAGCGGAAATTTCTAGCAAAATAACTTTTCTCTGTGACAATGGCTCTTCAATTTAAGTCAAAAAACACAACAGCAGTGAAAATACTTTCTTTCATTGGCACTCTCAGTTTATTATGAAATAATAATTTCCAGAAATTTCCAAGTCAGTTTCCATGTAGCTCAAATAAACGATATAGAGGTGAATGTATTCTATAGTTTAGGGGGCGTTCGTAAAACTAACTTTACAAACTTAGATAACATTTTGTACTTTTCGTAACAATAAATTTGAACAATGCTCTTTTTATCAATTCTCCTGTTTTCTCCTTTTCTCACATTTTTTCTTATTTTTATCCTCGCGCTCGATAATATATTTTCCGCGTGCTCCGCACTCGGTGTTTGTATTTACTTCACACCAGTGCCCAGATTTTTTAACCTAAAGGTGAAATCATCGACAAAAGTAATTTCGTGATAGTGAATTCTCTTTTGTTAAACCTCCTTTAACTATGCATTGATAATAAAATAGACGTAGTGTTATTGACTTGCTTAAAAAATTCGCATTCTTTTTTTTTTTTAATTTGTTGTTAATCATTTTATTACAACTTCTGTCGGTTTTTAAACACTGAATTTGAAAATTTTCAATTTTATTTTTAGGATTTATACGTTACACTTTAATGAGTGTTTGGAGCGGAGGGGATGTGTTTAGATCAAACCGCGAGCCATAGCTGGTAATTATATTTAACCGCAAAATTAAATTTTATATTTACCATTTTTTTATGCTGTCAAAATCTGAATTTTCGATGTTCTAACAAAATTCAAAAAGTCGTTATGATAATCTTGTAGGGTGTGTCAATAGAAACAATTTTTTTTCATTTTTTCAAATTTTGTAAAGAATGGTCTCTAAAATTTTCAAAATGCTCTAACTTTTTTAATTTTGGTCCAAAATGGCTGGCCAGACAGACACATTCGTAAAAACGGTTTTTTGAGTTCAGGGGGTTCCAAAACGTTAACATTTGACAAAACCGGGGGGTGGAGGGTCAAATTTTACACAAATGTAATACCTTTTCTGAATAAGAATGTAAAAATAAATATTGCAAAAAAAAAAATTGAAAATGAAATTGAAATATTAAAAATGTTTCTTTTTGTTAAGCATTATTTTTTTTTACTGAAAATTATTCTTTTTGGTTTAAGAATAAACATTTGGTTCAAATGTTGAACTCTTTTGTTGAATATATTAAATATTTATATGATTCATCATTTTAGTTTTAAAAAAATCAACAGTCTTTTTTGAAAATTTAACGGGTTTATTAAATTTTTCTTTGATTCATCATTTTTTTAAATCAAAAATATAACTATACTATATATGCTTCAAAATTAATATTTTCTAGTTCAGACTTAAGCTTTTTAATTTAGATTTTATGTATTTTGCTAAAAATCAATCTTTTTTGTTAAAAAACTAATCTTCATCGTTCAAAATTAATTTTTGTTGTTAAAAATTTAAATAATTGGTTGCAAATTAATCTGTTTTGGTTTAGAATTGAATTTTTTTCCTAAAAATTCGTCTTTTTTGCTTGAATTTATGTGTTTCTTATTACGCAGAAAATTTTCTTCTTTAGTTGAAGTATAATCTACTAAAACATTTTTTTAGAAAAATTCACCTTTTTGGTAAAAAAATAAACTGTTTAGTTAAAAATAAAATAATTTAAAAAGAATTGATCTTTCGGTCAAAGATTCATCTTTTTAGTCAAAATGCATATTTTTATTTTAAAAATTCAATAAGTCATTAGGAAATTAAGCTATTTTGTTCAAAAATAAATTGTTTGTGCAAAATTGATATTTTTTGGTTAAAAAATTTTAAGTCCCGTTAAAATTGATTATTTAATGTTGAAAATTCAACTCCTGAGTAGAAAATTGAATAACTTTGTTAATTTTTTTAATGATTTACGTTTGGGTTGGAAATTAAGCTTGTTTGGGTAAGATTTGTGGTTTTTCAGGTTAAAAGTAATTTTTTTATTTAAAAAGTTAAGTATTCTATTTTTGGTTAAAAGTTTATCTTTTAAATTTAAAAAATTTATAACTTGGTGCAAAACATTAGGTTTGTTTGTTATAAATTCAGCATTCTTGGTATAAAAATTATCTTGGTGAAATTAAAATTTAACTATTTGAATTAAAATTAATTTCTTTGGTTGGAAATTAGTCTCAATGTGTAAGAATGTAATTTTTCGTTCAGAACTAATTTTCTCAAATAAAAATGTATTCATACAATAACTGATCAAAAATTGAACCTTTTTAGTTGAAAATGCAACTAATTTGTTTAAAAATGAATCGCTTTTAGGGCATAATTACAATATTTTGTTAAACATTCGTATTTCTTGTTTTAATTTAAATATTCCTATCTTTTAATTAAAATCTTTTTTTATTTAAAATATTATTTATTATATTGTTAGCTACTTTTTTCAAAGTTAAACTGCTATACAATAATTTATTTATTGAAATCTTTGGTTGTAAATTCTTTTTTTTCCGAAAATTATTTTTCCTAATTGAAATTTATCTTTCGCAAATTAACAATGGAACCATTTAATAGAAAATTTATGTTTCACGTTAAAATTTCAATTTTTTTTTTAGAAAATCAACATTTTTCGTTGTAAATTTATATTTTTTGGTAGAAAATTGAATCATTAGGTTAAAAAATTGTCTTTTTTGGTAAAAACTAATTTCTTTGAAAAAAATTTTTAGCCCTGAAATTGAGTGGTTCCATTTTTACTTCTAAAATACCTCTTTTATATAAACATTTATATATTTGATTCTAGATTTAACCATTGAGCTCATGTTTCAACTATTTAAAAAAAAAAATTTTGTCTTCAACTCGCCTAGTTGGAAATTCAATGCTTGTTAGAAAAATTATATTTTATTGTGGAAAACACATTTTTCTTGGTTGAAAATTGACTTTTTTTAAAAATCTAACTGAATTTGGTTGAATTTTAATTTTAGTTTGTTAGAAAATTCGACCATTTAGTTTAAAACGCATTTTTCATTGTTGAATGTTTATTTTTTTTGGTAAAGACATCTTTCTCAGTCGAGAAATTAAACAAAAATTATTCGTGCTTTGTTGAAAATGAACTATTTCGTTAAAATTCAAAGGCCTTAAAAAATCCTTTTTTTGGCTCGAAAAATTAACTATTATATTACATTTTTAACTATTGTGTTTAAAATGTAACTATTTGTTTAAAATCCAAGCAAATGTTTTAAATAAACATTTCATGATCTTAAATTGTTTTTATATCGAATTCAATAAAGTACGGATTATATAATAATTTGATATAAAAAAAATCTATTCCCCAATCTATTGCTCTCTGGCAATGATAATAATAATAGAAGCAGCCTTAAAATAATTTAATTTCTGTTTATAATTTAATCAATAACTTAATCTAAGTTTCGTCATGATTAGCGAGATTAAACTCAGAAAAGAGTGTCTTTGATTAAAGGAAAATTTCTTTAGATCAAAGATAAATAATAATTACTTCTCAGTCAAAGAAAAGTTTTTGTTATTTAAAAAAATTTCTCTTCATTTCAAGAAATTTGTTTGCCTCAAAGGAATGATTTTTCTTTCCAACAAAAATTTTACTTAAATCTAAAATGTTTTTCTTTATTTTGATGTTATTTTTTGGTGAATAAAACGAATTATTTTATAGAGACAGTTGCTTCATTTTGAAATAAATATTTTTCTTATCATGCAATGTATCATTGATCCTGTTGAGAATTTAATATCTTCAGGACGTGCTAAAAAAGCAATTTGCGTTTGAGGAACTCAGATTCGAACTTACCGTAACATTACGACGTTTGAACTTTCTGAGGACTCTAGCTCAATGCGTCATCACTCGTATGTTTCCGTACATGGAAAACTCAATAGACAAGTGTAAACTTTATACGCCTCATCGTAAGATAAGGTACAATATAAGGTTATGAGAAAAGGGCGAAAATAAATTCTCTTGAAAAGTAATATCGGCGAAGGCATCAAACTTCTGAACTATCCGATTCCTACTAAAACTAACGTAATGCTGTCGCCGCTAGACTGTGAACAGCTTTCGCAAACTTTTCATATAATAAAAGCACAAGGGCTTTCCAAATCATATTATCTAATCTTTTTTTTTCCAAAAAATTTATTAAATACAATTGTCTAATTTCTAGACAGCCCATATACATATTGAGGGAAAAGTATGGAAACCCCAGAAAATTTTAGAAAATTTAAAATAGAAAATTAAAATTAACATAAAGTCTTTAGTAATTTTTTCCGGAGAATTTAATGGTGACCTTGTATTTGACCTTGGACCTCGCTGTCAAGGTTATTTCAAGGTCACTATAATTTTTTGAAATGGGAACATCCTATTTTGACATCGGCAATCGAAAGAGCGGGAAATTTTACGTTCAGATATTCATTAAGGTCTAAGGTCAAGGTCACCTGTAGAAGGTCGTATGAAGGTCAAATTTTACTTGTAGGTAAATCTATGATGTAAGTCTATCTATTTATGGCAGGACTTTAATAATTTTTAACGAAGAAACTAAAGGAGACTTTGGACTTATACTAAGGCCTCAACGTTAAAGTCTTTTCAAGATCAGTATTATTTTTTAAATTGAGACCACAGAATTTTGATGTCAGTAATAAGAAAATTTGACCTTAATACGACCTTCTACAGGTGACCTTGACCTTAGACCTTAATGCATATCTGAACGTAAAATTGCCCGCTATTTCGATTACCGATGTCAAAATTGGGTATTCCCATTTCAAAAAATTATAGTGACCTTGAAATAACCTTGACAGCGAGGTCCAAGGTCAAATCCAAGGTCACTATTAAATTCCCCGGGAAAAATTACTAAAGAATTCATGTGAACTTTAATTTTATATTACGAATTTTCTAAAATTTTCTGGGGTTTCCATACATTTCCCTCACCCTGTATGTTGCTTTAATTAAAGTGTTCCCTAAATAATAAATAACAGTCATAATACCTGTAGCAATAATTTGGGGAATAGACAAGTTGAATCGACGCACAGTCAAAAGCAAAAAAAAAGAAACAAAATCTATTTTTTAAAATTATTTGTTTAAATAATGAATTATAAAAACTGACAAAGTCTCACAGTAAATAGGGTTTTTCTTGAGTAATTTTGAATTACTTTTTTTAAATTTCGCATTTGTCTATAAAATTTTTTATAAAATGAAAAACCGCTGTTTTTACATAAATTATCATGATGGAAAGCATTTATAATTCATTTAAAATTAATTCCGTTCAAAAAGAAGAAATATGGTGTTTGTAAATTAACGGAATTATTGTATTTTTTAAGCAATTTTATTTAAATAACCGATCATTGTATTTATATAATAAAATATCTTCATTTTTGATAAGTTTTTGATCAATTTTATCAAAGAAACAGTCTTTAGAGCGTAAAATTTTTAATTTTAAGAGAAAACAAAGTATTAGAAAAATACCAGAAAGCTTAAGAGATTTTTGGGCATTTTTTCAGGTTTGACGAAAATAAGAAAACTTTTTAAAAATTCTTCAAAAGATTGAGGTAATTTTTAATAACTTCCTTGTTCAAAATTCAATTTTTTCGTTAAAAAATTAAAATTGACGTTAAAATTGATTATTCAGTGTTGAAGATTCAAATCCTTGTTAGAAAATTGAATAACTTTGTGTATTTTTTTTAAAGATTTACATTTTGGGTTGGAAATTAAGCTTCTTTGAGTAAGATTTGTGGTTTTTTTTCAAGTAAAAAGTAAATTTTTATCTAAAAATATAACTATTCTATTTTTGGTTGAAAATAAATGTTTTAAATAAAAATAATTGATACTTGGTGTAAAACCAATGTATTATGGTGAAAACTCATCTCTTTGGGTAGAAAATTAAGTTTCTTTGTTGTAAATTCCGCATTCTTGGTTTAAAAATTATTTTTATGAAATGAAAATTTAACTATTGGGATTAAAATTAATTTCTTTGATTGTAAATTCATCTGCTTTTTTAAAAATTTAATTATCTTATTAAATAATTTTTGTTTTTCTTTGAGAACTCTAATTTTTTGAATGAAAATGTATTTATACAATTTGTTAAAAATTAATCGTTTTTAGGCCAGAATTACTAATTAATTACAAATTAATTAAAATTATAAATATTTATTAAAATATTTAGTTGGAAATTATTTTTTTTCGAAAATTATGAAATATGAACTATTTAATAGAAAATTCATGTATAACGTTAAAAATTGTATTTTTTTTGTTAAAAAATCAACAATTTCTGTTGTGAATTCATATTTTTAGATAAAAAATTTAATGATCAGGTTAAAAAATTGTCTTTTTTGGTAAAAACAAATTTCTTTGAAATAAGTTTCTTGGCCTTGAAAATGGGTGGTTCTATTTTTAGTTCAAAATACCTCTTTTATATAAAAATTTATATTCAACTAACCTAGTTGGAAATTTGATGGTTGTTAGAAAAATTATATTTTATTGCGGAGAACAATTTTTTTTTGGTTGAAAATTAACTTTTTTTAAGAATCTCACTGAATTTGGTTAAATTTAAATTTTATTTTGTTCGAAAATTCGACCATTTAGTTTTAAACGCACTTTTGATTGCTGAATATTCACCCTTTTTGGTAAAGACATCTTTCTCTGTAAAAAAAATTTAACTGTTTTGCTAAAAATCCATTCTTTTGGATTGAAAAATCATCTGTCTGGGTAAAAAATTTGTATCTTTGGCTCGAACGTTTAACTATTACATTAAAGTTTTAACTATTGTGTTTTAAATTTAACTATTTCATCCCCTTTGGTAATGATAATAAAAATAGAAAGAGCCTTAAAATAATAATATTTGTGTTGTTCGTACATGTATTATCATAATGTACAGAATTTCACAATTAATAAAAAATTAATTCCGTTGGAAAAAGGCCTTGTGTTTGTAAATTAACGGAATTTTTCTATTTTTCAATCAAATTTATTTAAAAAACCGATCATTGTATTTATATAATAAAATATCTTACAGGTTCTTCATTTTCTATAAGTTTTTGATCAATTTTATTAAAGAAACAGCCTTTAAAGCGTAAAATTTTTAATTTTAATAGAAAACAAAGTATTAGAAAAATACCAGAAAGCTTAAGAGATCTTTATAAGTTTTGAAAAGATTGATAACAATTTTAAAATTCTTGGAAACATTCACGTGATTTTTAATTTTTAAAATTAATTTAAAGAAAGATTTAAGAAAAAACTGTAAAACTCATATGATTTACTTATGATTTTAAATAAAATACTTAAAATTTTTAAAGAATAAAAAAATTGAAACAAAATCAATTAACTTTAAAAGATATTCGAAAGTTTTGAAAAGAATAAACATTATTTCATAACTTGAAAAGATTTTTAAAAGATTTTTTACTTTTAATATCCGTTTTGAGAAAAAAAAACGGATCATTTCCTAAAATTTCTAAAAAGAGTTTTAACTATTCTGAAGAAAAAATTTTAAATTTTAGTTTAGTAGAAGCTTAGAAGTTTGAAGCAAAATGGAGATTTTTGAAGATTGTCATCGAAATTTTGAGAAGATTTTTAGAAATTTGAAAACTTTATACAGTTTTCATTGGAAATAAATTTGGAGAATGAATTGAAAAAATTCTAAAGCTCTTAAAATGACCCTGGCAGTTTCTGCGATTATAAACATTAAATTTTAAAAATGTATATTAAAAAAGAATCAGGTTTAACAGATATTTAGAAGCTACAGGAACATTTGAGAATCGTTAAAATTTGATAAGATTAAAACTTTTTCTTAGAAAAATTAAAAGATTCATTTCAACTATTTAATTTTAAGAGAAAATATCACAAAATAATCACAAAAATAATTTAAAAGGTTAGGATAACCATTGTTATAAATAATTCTTATGGCAAAATATTAAGATTTTAGATTTTTTTTAAATTACAATTTCCTTAAATCGCCAAAACGACTTCAGGTATTTTTTAAAATAATAAATATTTAATAATATTTTATAAAATATAACAATTTAAATTCTTGGAAACAAGTACAAAATTTTGGCTCTTTCGCATAAAAATTCTTTTGTTTTTGCACTTTTATTTTTATAAAAAACGTTTTAGTCGATTTAAAACCTTAAAAATTATTAAGATTTTAAAAATCTTTTGTTTGAATTCTTTATATATATTATTTTTTTATTGTTTTAAAATCTTATCAAATTTTAACGATTCTTGAATGTTTCTATAGCTTATAAATATCTGTTAAACTGAATCTGTTTTGCTGAAAATCTTTCAGAATGTTTTTGGAAATTTCAGGAAATTTCAAGAAGTTTTGAATTTTTTCAATTCACTCTCCAAATTAATTTTATACTGAAAAACTATTTAAACTTTTCTTGTTAAATTTACTAAATGTTTTTTATCCTTTTAGAAACTTTCAAAGCTTTGAAAATCTTCTAACGATATCGTTCAAAATCTTCAAAAATCTCCAGTTTGCTTCAAATTTTGTGAAATCTTTTCAAATCTTAAATTATTTAATTATCTTTTGAATACTTTGAAGCTTCTAAAAAACTTACTCGAATAATTATCTTCATCATTATATTCTTGCAAAATTGAAAATTTTTTTTTCACAATATTTCACTCTCTTTTTCAAAATTTTACGAAATGACGGGTCTTGACATTTTTTTTAATTTCTCTCAAAACGAATATTAAAAATTAAAAATCATTTTAAAATCTTTTCAACTTATAAATTAATGTTTATTCATTACAAAACTTTCAAATATCTTTGAAAGTTGATAGATTTTGTTTCAATTTTTGTTTTACAGTTTTTTCTTCAATGTTTCTTCAAATCAATTTTTAAAATTTAAAATCACGTTAATGCTTCCAGGAATTTTAAGAAATTTTTTTTACCGATAATAAGACTATTTGTTAATTTGTTTATAAATTTTTTTTATGACAAATAAATAAACGAATAAGCAAATTCTTTGTATTTTGTAAGTCCCTAAACATTCATTTAAGACAATAGAAAGTTTACCTAATCAGTTATTAGATCCTAAAAAATTGTTATGTAAAAAATTTCAGTTTTCCGTACTTTAAGTGAAAAAATTATTAATAAACAAGTGGAAGAGACAAAAGCTCAGAGAGTCCAGCTCTTTAGAATTTAATGAACTTTAATTTAAAGAAAAAAATTAAAAATCGGACGAAAATTGAAGGCTCTCCACATTTTTGAATTAAAAATGTGCAATTCCTCCCACTCTGCGACAATGTGAAGATAAAGCATTATAAGTTTGTTTATAAATTTATATAAATATAGTTTTCCTAAGTTTCATGAAAAAAATTAAAAGTATTTTTGAAGACAGAAGTTTGGCAGAAATTATTAACTATTTTATATTATCGACTGATGCTCAAAAAGTCTGATTCAATTATTAAATTTTTTAATTTTAAAAATGTTCATAAATCATTTTAGGCTTTAAAATAATTTAAATTTTTAGAAACATCTAATATTTTTTGATATTATTTTAAAATACTACAATCTTTCCTCGAATTTCTGTTAAAATTAAGTTTTTTTCTTTGCATTCAAATCTCATCGATTCTTTTTTTTAAATTCTGGAAATATTTTAGATTATTTTGATATTTTCTCTTCAAATTAATTCTTTAAAATCAACCTTCAATTTTTCAAGAAAAACGTTTTAGTCCATTTAAAACCTTAAAAATTCTTTAAAATATTTCAAAAATCTTTGTTTAAAATCTTCAAATGTACCATTTTTTTACTGTTTCAAAAATTTCTGCTGAAAATCTTTCAGAGTATTTTTGGAAATTTCAAGAAGTTTTAGAGAATTGCAAGAGCTTTAGAATACATTTCTACCAAATAAGTGAATTTTTATTTTAAATAACTTTAAACAACAGAAAAAACTATTTTTAAGAAAGCTGCTAAATTTTCAACCTAAAAGATGATTTTTCGACCAAGATATAATA